>JANHFX010023817.1:27974-83602 GCA_027560015.1 Chloroceryle amazona
AGGGGGGGGGGAGGTGATGATGGGTGGGTGGGGGGGGGGGGGTGGGGGGGGGGGGAGGAAATAATTGTTCGTGTTAAAGGGAAATATTAAGCCGTTCTCATTCAAACAAACTAGTCAAGGTGGATCTGCAATATTTGGTTCTCGATCGGGAACTTTGGAAATTTTAGAGCAGGAGAATCCTTCAGAAGAAATGTTTTAACAACTTAGAGGTTACCAGAAGCTCTGCAAGACAGTTCAGAATGTATTGCATCACATTTTCTGATGTCCAGAAATCTGCAAGTGTCAATTTTGTATTTTAACTCCTTCCTTTTACCTGACTATCAGGGAAGCGTGGTTGAGGCTGACCTGACATGTCATGATGTCGACTTGCTAGGTGGGGTTCGCAAGGGACATTAACCTTGGAGTTCTCGGTAAGACAACTTTCTTTCTCATTTCCTTCAGTAAGATTAAAGGGCTGGGGTGGGAGGAGGGAGGAGATGAGCTCCACAGACCTGATCATTGGAATATTGTTGAAAATCTGCCATTACCATGAGGAGATTCGAAGCACTGAAGGTAAAGGTTAAATTTAAATCCCTCCATGTCCAAGAGGAGCATGGCACAGCTGCTTACAGCTGAGATCAGTTTGACAGTGAAGAAGACTTGCGCTTCAGAGGAAAACTGGGTGCTCTTTTAGGGTTTCTGGAAGCATAAAAGATTTTTGATCAGTTGTTTTTAATTAAAACCAGGTATGATTTTTGGTTGGTTCTGGGGTTTTGGGTTTGGGGTTTGTTTTTTCTTCCTCCCCAAGCATGAAAGAGCAAAGAACTTAAGAGCACACTTCTTCAGAGTCTAACAATGCTGTTAAGAAATGTGTCCAAGTAGATCTCTGTAAAAGAATAAAATTTTCTCTTGGAATTAGCAACAAAACTGGCATATCGTGAGTTTGGATTGTTTGTCTGATCAACGAGTGGCTAACTGAGAGAGAATTGCTGTTAAAAGAAGGGGTAGTTGTAGTGTGTCCTGTTACAAACCCACTAGATTTTAGTAATCATCTTTCTTTGTGGAGGACATGATAAGTTGATTCTAGATAAATAACAAAACAACAAAAAAATAACAGAGAAAGCTAAAGAATGGATTTGCAAATCAAACTGGAAATACTTGGACACGACTCCTTCATGGCACCTGCTCATCTTGCACATTTCCTTAGCAAGAAGTGTCAAGACCTTTCTTTCCCTGCTCGTACGTTTATGCAGTCCTTTGAAAGCAGCAGAGAAGTTGGGAAGCGCTTACTAGGCTGTAGGAGCACTCCAGGTTCAGTCATTATTGTGGAACTGTGCCAGTTCTGACACCCGACTACAGAAGAAGAAATAGAACTGGTGAGTAGAGGTATTTTCTAAGGATTTTTCAGATATGAAGTATTTCTTTAATTCCAGGTGAACTGAACTTGGCATAGCTTGAGTGGAGAGCAGTTTTGATCACAAGCTCATCGATGCTGCTTCACTTGAAAGATCTTGACCAGAAATGGATCTCTTAGCTCTGGATTCTGCACTCTGCACGGTCATACGGTGTTACTGATCAGTAGCATAGTGGGACCTGGGGAATATGGTCGTGTGGCCTCTCTCTTGGAAATGAAGCAGATGGCAAAGTTGTCACGAGAAAAAACCCAACTGAGTGGATTGGCTTTCACGTGTGGAATTTGGAGAGAACTCTCAAAGTACACAGTGGGTCATACCCCTCGTAACGCATCAGTCTTGGTGAAGTTTATGAATTTAAACCACAACTTCAGAATGTATTTCTGGGATTGCAATCTGTCAAATTGCATTAAATGGAGGGGGGAAAAAACCAAGGATGAAGTGCAGAACAAACTTCAGCTCTGCCCTCCTTGCTTCAAGTCCAGCTTCACTTTCTTCCATCCTTAGCACCAGTGGGCACGCAGTCTCGCTCACTGATCTTCCCGTGGAGCTTTCTGCAGAGCTTCTGTACGTGTAGGATACACCATTGCTCCTTTCTTTTTTTAAACCTTCACAGCAGCCTCTGAGAGAGGTGGTTGTCCTTCCATTTGAATTTCAAGGGACGAGGCTCCATTGCATCAGCAGCTGTTTACATGACATTATGCTGACGTCCTTGCAGACGTTTCAAATTCAGCATGCAGAAGATGCATACTCGACTTTACGAGGGAGGATGTGGTGTAAACATTAATTTTATGATAGGAAAAATCTAATTCTGGAGAGCATTCAGCTGTCTTAGCAGTGGATGTTCTTTTCTCTTTTCAAATTCCCTCCTGTGCTGCTTTAACTTCTACAGAAAGAAGTGAAATGTTGCATGGGCTAAAAGCCCTGCGATTAAAATAGTTCAAGTGCATAATTGAAGAGGATATTGTAATGTGTGTACTCAGGAGAGCTGCATACGTGTTGCACAGGCAGTTATTTTTCTTTCTTAGACTCCCTTTTTAACCAGTTCCTGGGTGCAGGCTCCTTTCTGAAGGAATTCTTTGTGGCGTGTTCTAAGGTGCCATGTCAAACCCTACTTTAAGCAGGGGTTTAACACTCAATATATTGAACCAGAGAGGCAGCAGAATTGGTGTAACTTTTTCTTGGTAGTACCTATAAAACCAACACCAAAAAGGATGAGAACACTTCAAGTTTCAGGTCTGTTTTATCAAGACTGGAGATCTTGAACTCATCCTGGTGCATTTTCAGTCAAAAGATTCTTTCACCCCTTGTTCTGGGCTTGTTCTTTCCCTCTTTTTGTTCTGCTCAGTGCTGGCAGTGCTGAGATGATAGGAGAGGAATTGTTCTTACTCTTAAATTTGTGCCTCTGTGAGATTATAGCAGCTTGGAAGAACCTTTGCAGCGAGCTTTATTTTTATGCAAGTCTTTACCGAGTGCTTTCTCTTCTGTACCAGGCAAATACTGGAGCTAATATGCAACTTGTCTGCAAGCATTTGTAATATGCAGTTATATTGAAATGCTGTTGATCTCAACAGCCAAACCGTCTCGGTTGATGTGATTTACCCAGAGGTCAGTTACTCAGCAGGGAGCATTCCCCTTGGAACAGTGGGAAGAGGATGCAGGGAGCTGAAGACAATCTCGTGAGCTGTTGATGAGCAGCTTGCTGTTACTGTTCATTCAGTTACCAGCCACTGGTACCTCCACTTACTCAGTAAAGCCCAGAACTGAGCATAAATGATTCTTCCCCTAAAGCCTGGTAGTGAATATTTTATCACTTGATGTCCCCCTTGAACAACCAGTGGAAGTAGCTGTTCTTAGGGCATGAAATATGCTTTCCAGTCTTCCCCATGTTTCCTATTTTCTTTGCTCCTGCTGGTTTGCTGGCTGTTAAGTGCGCTCAGGTACTTAGGTGGTTTCCAGATGGAGGAGTTGGAACAAATGCGTTCTGTTGATTTTTTTTTTCCTCTTGAAGGTACAGAATCATACTGTAAAGAGGAGAGGTAGAAAAGCCATATAGCTGAGGGAGTCTAAGCCTGTCCTCCCCCTCTGCCATCAGCAGCTGTGAGGGATCCTGCTTTTAGAAGAAGAATGTGCTCCTGTCTGCCTTCTCCTCTGGTAACGGTCATATTGAAGAGCTTGTGCTGATCTGGTGCTTCTCACCAGGTGTGTGTTGCAGAGCTTTTCCGTGAGCTTGCTCTGAGTGGGAAGTGTACCAGAAACACTGCTCTGGAGGCTGGGAAGCACTTGAGGCAGATGTTTTGTTCAGTACAAAGAAGTAAATTACTCTGGTAAACGAAATAGAGAAAATTGCATTGTTAAATGCAGAACAAACTCTTCTTGGGGCCGTCTTTAGGCAAGTCCTAGGTATTGTGCATCAAATAGAAACATCCTGGTGAGACGTCTGAACCAGCTGCTAAGCCTTCTAGTAACTGCCCACGCATTGCCTTCCAGAGCTCAGCTGAACTGAGTGCTCTGTGTTAGTGGATCAATTGTACAGAAGAGGCTTTAACATCTTTGTAATGTGCTAATCCATAGATTAACATATGGATTAGAGGGCTTGGACTAGATGCCCTTTAAAGGTCCCATCCAATCCAAAACATTCTATGATTAATTTTTGCATGTGATGCCTCAACAGGATGGGTTTTTCCTTGGGAAATGTAAGGAGTTTCTTGGGGGTTTTTTGACAACCTCTGTCTGTCAGTGCGTGCTTCAGCTCTGGTTTCTTTAAAGGGGCGTACATGTTCTGACTGATGGAGTGTGTGGTGGATTACACTGAACTGGAGGAGTCCTCACTTTCAGTCTTGGAGCTAGTTTTTATCCTGCTCTACTTGCTTGCAACTCCCCTTTTTGCTTTGTTGTGAAAGCTGTGCTGAGGAGATCGTGAGCCGTGGACTGAGCATCCTGTATGCTGACAAGGTGTTCTACCTTGGGATAGAGAAGAGGAGTTTTATCAACTTCTGAAAAGCTTCTGAGCTTCCATCAGTAATGCTTTTGGAGCAAAAGAGAGCAGTGGCTTGGAATGCTGGAGTGTATTTTTGATACCAGTGAGCTAGCTAGAAAAGTTAGGTTAAACTAACCGGGGGAATCTTCAGGTAGGAAAGAGGCAAACTGTTTAGTTGTGGCTTTAGAACCAGTTAAAAAAATTCTATTCTTGCTTATAAAAATTATTTTCTTCAAGCACTCTGTCAATGGTCGGTTAAGTTCATTGGCAGAGCTGCAACAGTGGCTTGAGAAACATTTTGTTATAAAAGGTTTGTGGGGATGGGGCAAAAGGCTTTTTCCAGTATAAATAAGCTTTATTTTAAGTATTTACATTAAAAACTAAAGGAACATAATCCAGCTTAGTTAATTTGCATGGTTTCTGTGCACAAATCTCTTTTTCCAGTCATAGGATCAGTACCAAAAACAGTACTGGGAATTTTAGTGCCTTCAGAAAACAGAACTGGATGAACCAAAATGCTTCCGATCTATAAAAAGGCTGATAGCTAATTAGCAGACCTTGGGATTGCAATTTCCAGGTGGGCCAGAAATTGGCATAATAGACATCCTAAAAGTGTCCTTGGATTGCTGAGCAGTGGCCTCATAAGCACTAATGCTTACTCCAGATAGTTGAGCAGCTGCCTCTGTTTGCTTTGTTTTCCACCAGGTCTGGATTCAGTGTAAATTCTTTTTGCCTACACAACTTTAAAGAAGATTCTCAAGCATTTCTGTCAAATAACTTGGTTTTGTGCCCCATCCATATTCTTTCTTTCAGATACTCAGGGTTTACAACAGAATTCCTACTAATAGCTAGC
This sequence comes from Chloroceryle amazona, assembly GCA_027560015.1. NCBI lineage: Eukaryota > Metazoa > Chordata > Aves > Coraciiformes > Cerylidae > Chloroceryle > Chloroceryle amazona. Next base: position 33,199 of record JANHFX010023817.1, read on the forward strand.
CAGTCCTTATGCCATACGTTTTGTCAGACTTCTTTAGCTTTGATTTTGTTGGATTGCTGCACGTTTACAGGATGATAACTTACCACATCTTAAGCAAGCAGCCTGTAGGCTTTTTGGTGGAGTGTTGCAGAGCTGAACACGTAGGGGAAGAGTAAATTTCGGGTTGAAGAGGGAGCCCTTAGTGCTTCACAGTGAACGTGCCTGTGAGCAAAATTTCTCAGCTACTTTTCTTTCATTTTCAAAGCACCAGTGCTGTTACCTCTTGTTAAAATGAAGCCTATTTGCTGCTTGCAGGTCTCACTACTCTGACACTGTACGAAGCAATTAATACTGATGGAGACATTGATTTTAACCTTCCTTGAGAAATGCTTCCAGTCCTAAGTGTAGTACTTACAGCTCCTCCTTCTGCTCCTTCTTTACTGTCACTTCTTGGATTGGATGTACACCTCTGCTTCTCTGTCTTCACAGAGGGAGGGAGAGAGAAGGAAAAAAGTGTTACCTGCAGTATCTGGGGTCTGTATGGCCAGCCAGTTGCAGATGCAAATTCTAGTTGCAAGGTTGGAGGTTGGTTTTGGGTTGGTTTTGGTTTTTAATTGACCTTGCTCTTTGTCAGATCAGATTTGTGGTACATGAAGGTCAAAACACTTCAGGATTCTTTGATTTCCTTTGATATTATTACCTTATAACCTCTGATATTATTACCTTATTTGATATTATTACCTTACCTTACAAGTGGGAGATCTTGAGTTACCAATTCTGTCAGCATTTCCAGCTGATGCACAAGAACGTAGGCATGGGCTTACTAGCTAATTTTGCATTTAATTTCCCTGGTTTATGCAAATAAACATTCATTATACCTCACATCTGCAAAGCATTAAAACATACATTATCTTTAATGTTGCTTGTAAAACATATTCCATGTTTCTGCCTGGGCCATATCTCTAATGGCAGGGCCATAGAAAATAAACGTGCTCTTTTTTTTTCCCCCCTCCCCTTTTATTTGTTGCTTGTCTGACTCTTGGTTGTACAGTTTTTAGCCTTTTCTCTCATGTCAGATTTCTTCAGTGTGCTTAAAAAGCTGCACAGCACAGCGTGGGAAATCTAAAGCACACCAATTAAATCTCTTGCACTGGGCCAGAGGAGGATACGTGCAGTGAGGACTGCGGCTTCCACGCTGCGCGAGGCTGCGAGGGGAGATTCTGCCAATGTAGGTCATCTTTTCTCTTTCATTGGAAAGAGTTTCAAAAATCCTTTTAGCCACGGAGCTGAGGTTTAAAATAGAAGCAGCTAAGGAACGGCAAATGCCTGCCTGTGTCAGTGGAAGTGCTGAAAGGAGAGGTACACGTGCGAGTACTTGAGTAGCTCCGAGTGATCTGCGTCCTGGGGGACTGGCAGTGTGCTCATGCACACGGGAGAAGAGCGATGCAGTTGTCCAGCTCTTAGTTGCTGTGATGAGCTCCACGGCTCCTTCTGGCTTAATGTGGAGCTGGAGATGACGTGGTGGGAGTGGGAAGGTGCCTACAGCATGCTCAGAGAGCCATGGGTTGTAGCTCCAGGAGATCTCCCAGAGGAGGACAGTGACTTGCCTTGGGTCACAACCTCCTCTTGTCGCACTTCCTTCCTCTTGCTGCATTTCTGTCTGGCATGAAGTTGGCTTAGAGTAGCTCTCAAAAAACTTGATTTGTGAATTAAACAGGGTCTTTTCTTGGCCAAGGTAGTAATGTGGTTAATTCCAGCAGAGGCTAGGTCTGTTAGCAGTGACAACATCAAAATGCAATGCAATGACAGAAGCGTGCATTGCACCGTCCATCGTGTAGAGCCAGTAGGAATCCCTGTCTATTAGAACACGGGCACAACAGTAGTTTCAGAAGTGATGCTTCACGTTAGCATTATTCATCTCATTATAGCACCTAGTTCCTTTCAAAGAGATTGGCAGGGAGAAGCATTGGTTGCTAATACTGCACCCCTGGCCATTATTTTACGTAAGAGGTTTGTTCCTCCCTGGCTCCGTGCCTTTGCACTTTAGTTTTTAAGGTGCACATCAGAGATGTATACATTAACCACTAGAATAAGACCCCTACAGCTGATACATGCCCTGCCCTTCCTAACACCATACTTATGTGTTGATTAACCACTCTTAAGTGATTTAACCCAGAGAGCTGCACATCTGCTGTGTCCAGTGTACAGGAACTGAAGATAGTGTGCCTAAAAAGGTATAAAGTACAAGAACAGGCTTAGTAAGGATGCAAAAAGCCCATGTTCTCCTATTATCCTTTGTTTAGTACAATACCATTCTGGGTCATTCCATGTAGTTGCACAAGTCCTCCCCTCCAGCTGATCACAGTGAGGAGGGTCATCCAGACTCTGTGTAGTCAGACATCTGTTCTGATAATGGAATCTCAACAGCCAAGTGCTGGAGTTTTTACTAAGTTCAGAAAATGGTCTTGGTTTTCACTTTTTCCTCTACTCTCTCATGCAGAGCTCCTCATCTGACCATCAGAGTGAGAAGGAAATTCTTCCACACAGTGATTCCCATCATCCTCCATAGATCAGTGGCTGGTGATGTAGTTCTACAGATGTTTGTCAGTGCATGCAGCAGAACTTTCTCATGCAGGTATTTCTTCTGCTAGTGCTGTTGTCTGCATTGGGGAACTCGCCTAAGATAACAGTCACACTTTCTTTTTCTTTTCCTGGTTTGTGATCAGTGCAGGTTTTGTGTAGGATTGAGAACAGTAGCTGTGGAGGGAATTTTGTGTACACCTCTAGAACCCTGGTCCCAGGGAGTAGCTGCAGGAGAATGACTACAACCTATTTCTTCTGGCTCACTATGAAGGGTTAAGTGTGGTGGATGCCATCGATTACCATGGGACTTTTGGAATGGGAAATGCTGCTGTTAGTCTGATCGGACAAGCTGGGAGCACATTGGTTACACCTCCTTGGTGTTGCGTGTTGGCCGTGTTTCCTGCTAGGCCAGCAGGCATTCCGTACCAGACCGAGTAGTTATCTCAAGGGTGCTGTAAGGAATGGAGTAGGAAAGGCAAGGCAATGAGATAGGTAAAACGATTCCAGATATCCAGCTTAAAGTGAAAGAGTAATGATGGACACTTCCCTAGCTGAGGACAGCAGCTGGCAAGTTCGTTCTTGGTAGGTTTTTCTCTGAACTAAAAAAATAAAATGCCCTCGTGGTAATGGCCATGCACGAGGATAGGAAGCTCAAGTGATCCGAGATGAGTATCCAGAGGCCACTGCTGCCAGCTGAGGGTGGGGAGTAAACCAGGAGATCCAGATCCCTGTGGGCGAGCAGGGGAATTCCCCTCCAAGCCCAATGAGTTGTGGCATCTCTTGGGCATTACGGGATCTCGGCGAAGGGCTGGCTTCAGTCTAACTCCGGGCTATGAAATCAGCCAGGAGCCAGCACACTGGAGGGTCTTGCTGTTTGACTTGGATCGCCCTATAATGTATCTGAAGAGCTCATTTGGACTCTCTGCTTCTGGAATGAGTCCTCTTGCCCTCCCAACAGTGTGCCCATCACAAAACCATAGCTCTTGAGCGTGCTTTCACTTTCAGGGGGTGTAAGTTGGGCCAGTGAAGTCATGTTGGATTTTTTTGAAGCAAAAACACATACAGAGTATCTGAAAAATCCTGAATCGTAGCAAAAGTTTCCAAAATAATTTCTCATGGGGAGTCCGAAGACAACTTGCAGTAAAATCCCAGTTGCATTCAAATAAATCTGCTGTAGTCAGATGGTGTGGTCTCAGTCTTTGTGGTGTTAGATTTTGCCCAGTGTGTTACCTGGGGACAGAGTAGCAGCTGTATTTGGGTAGGGAGAAGAAGGGCTGATACAGTCACTTCTTGCTTTTTAAGACAGAAAAACATTGCCCTTTTTATTATTATTTATTTTTTTTCCCTAAGATGATGTTTGTAGTGGATTGTATCTTCCCATTTCAGCCTGTGCCTCTGCAGTTTGATTAGTGCCACGGGGAGTGCAGCCTCTCAGAGCAAGGGTACAGGCTGGACTGACTGCTTTACAAGTGCATGGTAAAAATCATGACAGTGATGAAACAGCTTTTTCCTCGAGTGAAATCAGCCCAAAAGTAGCAAGTTGCTTGCAAGCTTTGGTACCTAGCAGAGGAGTAGAAAGTGATAATACTAAATTATGTCTATGCTTGTCTTCTCTGTGTTTCAGGTTGAGGTTCTGTGAGCTTGAAATGTGAAACACAAGACTTCTTTGCATCTCTTTAACCATCATATATTTCCTACAAAGCTTCTACTAATCAGTAAATTAAAAATAGAATAAAATGTGTATCTTTCAGGTACTGAGCTGGATCTGCCCATAGAGACTGAGCTTTGTGCTTGAGGGCTGCATAACTCTGTTGGCAGTTACTGTGTTGGTTGGTAGGTGACAATCAGATGATGCTGCCTGAATTTCTGACCCCCCTGTGCACTGAGGGCTGTCTCCATGTGAATATGGAAGAGAACCTCCAGGAGGAGACGTGGCACTGGCAGAGCCACACCAATCTCAAGCAAAGACACACTTCTTTTTGATGTACAGAGTCTTTGCTTGTGCTGGCACTAAATTCTTCTCTGTTCCGAGGTGAGACCACAAAAATCTCTGGCAAGAAAATAACCCCAACCAGACTTTGACACCAAAAGACTGGGAATGATTTGCCATTACTTGTAGAGGTAGGATTTGCCTGATGAAAATTGAGATGCAAAAATGTGATTGAATGTCCAATTGCTTGTTACACCCAGTGCTGTCACTGTAATAGATAAACCAGTGTCGCTGCTCTCCGGAGGGGGATGTCTGATGGCAGAGTGAAAGGAGAAGCAGGAACCTGTGGCTGTGTAAAGTGAGGGGGTTGGGTTTGGTGGTTGGGGTTTTTTTGGGTTGGTTTTTGGGGGGTGTTTTTTTGGGCTTGGCTTTTGGGGTTGGGTTTTTTTGGGTTGGTTTTTAGAGGTTTGGTTTTTGGGGTTGGTTTTTGGGGGGTGGTTTTTGGTTGGTTTTTTGAGTTGGTTTTTTTTTTGAGGGGTGGTTTTTGTTTGTGCTTTTCCGTTAGCTGTCTAAATAATACATGTTTGGGAAATGATAGTGGATTGAACAGCAATTAGAAATTAGGCTCCAAAACCAGTTTAAACTCTCATTTTTATTCAGTATCCTTAGTATACAAGTGCATGGTCCCTTTTATCTTCTGATGATGTTTCAGCTTCCATTCCTGTCTCATCTCATAATCCCTGAAGAATATTCATGGTGCCGTATGAATCGAGCTGGCTGGTAAGTTATCAGTCTTTATACTTCTTCAGAAGTTTGGTTGCAGGCTTTTCTGAAAGTATTTCACCCCTGGCACTTGCTTGATGCTCTGTCTGGTGTCCCAGCCTCTACAGACCATGCCAGTGCACTGCAGTTGTGTGGAAGGGTTGAGTGCATTGGATCCTGGATATGCTTTAAAATTCAGTAAAAAAAGGAAGAAATCTTGCAAAATAAACATTACTGGTGGATGAATGCCAGCAATTCTTGGGGTCACAGCCTGCAGGGAAGAGTGCTCTTCACCTTCTGACTGATGCATCTGTCAACTGATTGTTTTGCAGAACAGTGAACAAGGGAAAGGTGTTGAGCACAAATAGCGACCACGTTGCAGCTTCTTGTGCCAGGTGGGGTGCTCTTAGACCAGGTATTATTGTAACAAGTTTAAGCTCTACTTTACTCCTTAAATTGAACTTAATTTTAGCCAAGTGCTCTTTCGACTTGAAATGGCTCAGGAAAACCTTTGTTTTCAAAGGTCATTTGTAATTGCTTCTTAGAGTTTTGCACACAAATTTCAGCTGCATTCTGATTTAGGAAATTGTAGCATTCCAGTAGATGGCTCTTCAATGTTCCTTTTGCAGCCTGTATTGGAGGGAAAAAATAAATCTGATAGCAAAATGGTACAGAAGATTATAGGACTTTTAACTTCTTTTCAGTGTTTATTAATGTTGTTGGGTTTTTTCAGTATTTTTTCCTTTTTTTAGGTGTTTTCTAGGTCAGCTGGACTTGGGCTCTGTTCCTCTCAACGCCTCGTGGTTCATCGTGCACTCCAGGCAGCACGCTGTCAGAAGTCTTGCCTTGTATTTACTTCACAGTTTAGAACTAATTGTTGCAAATACACACTCAAAAAAAAGGCACTGGATGATATTTCACTTTTTCCTTGTTTTCTCTACTTTTAAATTGAAGTCTTTAGGAACCAGGGTCTTAATTAGCTTTTAGTGGAGGTGAGCTAGAGAAGTATTTGTGTAACTGCCCATTATTTTTGCATTGGCAAAGAATAATTCTGGTATTTTGCTCATCCATCACCTCGTGAAGAGCTGTGCATCTCCTGGATAGAAGAGGGCAGACGTTTGGGAGCTGAAGATTGGTAAGGCACAGGTGGAACTTGGCTTGCAGTGTTCTCTCCTTGCAACCTTAGAAGCTTTGCTTTTCTAGCTGATGTTTCCTTCTGCTGTTTTGCCCCTATTACAGATGGGAGTTACTCGCATGTTCTTAACAGCCACCACCCTGCCCAGCCCCCAGTACCAGGGAGTTTATGAGGAGATGGAATTTTTTCCCTGAAGCTGCTACTGTGGGTGTGACAGGGAGCCCTGAGGGGGCCTGTGAGGAGCTGGTAAGGTCCTCCTGGAGTGAGCTGGCTGTGCTGGATCGTCACGTTTTGGGTGTGAGAGAGCAGTATTACAGCAGGACACTGACAGAAGGCTCCGAGCTGTTTGCAGAGTGGATGTAACTCTGAAAGCAGCAGGGTCATATTCTCCTCTCATTCTTGACTGCAGAAGCCTGGACCTGAGATTGCTCTGCAGCTTCGGCTTTGTTCAGAAATGGGTCAGACCCAGTACATGTGTCCTTTTCAGTTTCTCTCAAGCCTGGTGAGAGAGAAGTTCCTGATCTTGCCAGAACACAAAGAAACAAAAACTAAGTGTAGCTTTGCTTGCAGCTTTTCAGCTCCTGACATGTTTTACCACAGAGGCATGTGCTTGTCTCTTTGTGCTTCCCTTTGTGTGTGACCCTTTCCTCTTTGGGCTGGGTCCCTTTCCCCTTTTCATGATGACTTCTCAGAACTTGGTCTTCCAGCTTTGTATCCATCTAATGTTTGCAATAAGTAAAATCTTTTCAGTCCTTTCATTCTCTTTGAGTTTTTGTCAGTGGGTACTGGCAGAACCTTCTGATGTTACTTAGAGCCTTGGTTTATGGCTGATGTGTGGCAGCAGCAGGTAATGTTGGAAGCCTTGCTCTTTGAGGTGATGCTGCTTCTTTGACTCTAAATACCTTCCCTTTCTGTTGAGGTCTTCCCACCTCTGCAGCACTATCTTCCTGGCATTGCCACGTGCCAGCTCGGCAGAATTTCCATCTTCCAGAACAGTACAAGAGGTAACAGAAAGGATGAATTCAAGCCTGTGTTGTCTCTGGGGTTTTGCTTTATTGTCCGAGTCCTTTTTGATGCCAATTACACTTCATGTGACCTGAGTTTTGAGTGAGCTTTAGAGCTTTATAACTACACACTGACAGTAGAAACCCATCCACTGCCACTGCTTCTTCCAGCAGTTAATTTGTTGGTCGGGTCCATTTGAGGTGAGCATCTTCTAGATCCTTTGGTCTCTGGTCTCTGACCTGTCCTGGATCATCAACCTGACTTGGCCTACGTCTCGTGATCTCTTTACGGTCCAAGAAATGAAGGTTTCTTTGGTTTTATTGCTGGTTTTAGGGAGCTGGCATGTTGTGATCACAGCTGGCAGGTAGCTCTTGAACCTGAAAACTCATAGTGTCTCCAAAATTAGTGGTCATTTTGTATTCACTGCTTTTGGCCATCAGTCTTAGAAGATGCTCTCAGGGGAGTATGTGGTGCTCTGGCTGTTGCGATGGCGATACCTTTACGGGTATCATCGCTTAGACTCACGTAGGCAACAAGGAATCTCGCAGCCCGCCTGCTTGCCATTCGTCTGAGTACATTAGACTCACTTAGGGTTTAAAAGCCTTGCCTGTTCCTACTCAATTTGCTTTTAAAAAAGAGGAAGCACATGGTAATGAATGTCACCACCACACAACGTTATGAAAAGCCTCTGTAGACATCGGTGAAGTGAGTTTTATCTGCAGGATACTTGGGTTCATCCATCTTTGAGCAGTTTCTCTCTCCTTAATGTGCAGCTTGAAAAAATTATTTCTTCCAGAGTAGTTGGGATTTCTTTTTATTCTGCGTGCTTAAAAGAAGCTTCCAACATACGATAGAAGAAACAGAGTTAAAAAGAAGAAAGCCTAAAGTAAAGTTGAGGAACGTGGATATTTATCAGTTATCCTGGACCAAGCCTGAGACAAACTAGTACTGCAGGACTGAAGGGTAAAAATAGCTGAGATCAGCTCTAGCAGTGTGTCACATTTCTTTTAGTGAGCTGAAGGAGTAGCTCAGGTAAGTGTGACCTGCATTCTCATTTCCAGATTCACTCCTCAGTTTAACTTCTGGATGATTGGACAGATGCAAAAGATACAGCTTCTTTGAAAACCTGATCCCAGTCCTTCAGGTGCACCTCAGTAATCCAGGACATTGCGTGGCACGTAAAGCAGAGGACTTGCTTCATGCCACGTACCTTTGGCTTTGCACTCCTGCAGTCAGGAGGGTGCTCTAACACCCCGGGCTAGCTGCAGTCCCTTTAAACCGTGTGTGTGTGCCAGCTGATGAGCCATTTCCATAATACTGCTACCAGCAATCTCAATGAATTCTTCACTACAGTTATGAAGAGGGCAGCAGATCTTTCCTGAGGTTGTGAAGTCTGTTTTATTCATGTTATTTACATGTGACACATGTGAATACAGAGATCTCATTTACTGCTTTTGTAGTTGGTGAATGGCAGTTTTCTCTTCACCCTGTGTAGGGTTAGGGAACCTGTGCTCTGTTGCTCTAACTCTCTCCTGTTTAAATTGTAATTATTTCTCCTCTTGTCTGTTTTCAGATGGTGGAGAGACACTGTGATGGGCACTAAAGCACAGATTTGCAGTGTGAACTCTGATGGCAGGTACTCGTATCTAGTCCTGGTGGTCTGACGTACCCGGGGAAGGCTTAGGTGCCACATGTTCCTTGGCCATGGTTTTCTCTGTTCTCAATTTCTTAATTTCAGCCTTGACAGAAATGTTTGTCTTTATTTATAGCATATCCAAGAGTTGTGCTGCAACAGAGAAGGTAAGTTCAGAGGTGGAGGGCAAGGAGTCGACAGCCAAGCCCTCAATAGTTCATTTGTTCTGGTTTTTTCTCTGATCTAATCCTTAATGTTTTATGGGCAGATGTTGGATTGATCAGCTGGCTACTGAAACCATCGCGGTGTCAAGAAGCAGAGAGTGGTTTTAGCGTGGGGAGGAAGAGAGACCAGTTTGAGAATTAGATTTTTAACGCTTCCAGAAGTACCTTTTTTGTCCTTTGCATCAGGGTCTGTGTCTCAAGTCACTGGTCCATTCAGTGAGGTATTTTTTCTGTTCATTTTCCCCAGCTGGGAATTAGTGTCTGTTGCTGGAAACAACTGCTCCTGCTCAGTTATTTGTCTGCTGTACGACGAGGAACTGCTGGTTGCTGTTAACTGGGCTGTAAGGACAAGCATCCCTGGGTTTGGTCAGGTGCAGGTTGTGTTTGCTCTGAAGCCTAATGAAGGCATTAGCTAATGTCTATCTCAGTTCTCTGATTTGGGTTATAAAGGACTTGCCTGGGAATCTTGTTTGGACAGATATTTAAGTCTCTGGATTTCTTCCTTAGCTAACCAAGCACATAGTCTGAGATAAGCTTTGCTAAGTCAAACCATGTGGAGACAGCAAGGTCATCTTACTCAGGGGGAAGAATTAGAGCTCTTAGAGCTCTTTTCCAACCGTGACGACTGTGTAAGGACTTGAAATCTAGATTACTTTAAATAAATAAAACCATTTGAGCAGGTACAGTATGGTAATGCCACGGCTTGGAAGAATGAGGTAGAAATTTTTGATTGTGAGTCTTCTTGGAACCATTGTTAAAACCACGTGTGCCATTTGTACTTTGGCAGCAAACGTGCCATGGAATAGCTGTCTTCTGGAGGAAGCCCGGCACCTGCCCGTCGTGGCAACTGATCCCAGCAGGGGCTCACCCGTGGTGGCAGTTTCAGGTGGGTGTGTTAAGTGCATTTGCACGTGGATACTGCACGTGTGACATACATGAATCATCTCGTGTTCTCTGCAGCTGTACCAGAAACTGCACGTGCCTTCTCTAAATTTGTTTCCTACCTGATCCTCCTGTAATGTCCAGTATTTTAATAAACATTTTTTAAAGTCATTGCTTTGTGGCTGTTTTCCAAGGGTCTGAGTGTTCTCGTGCTGCTTGTCGGCACTGATGGCTTCTTTGGATCGTGCAGGGAATAGAAGGGAACTCACTTTGGGTGGGAACTTTAAGCTGCCAGGTCAAGATGCAGGACGGTTTCTCATAGTTTCTCTGCTTTGAGTCTTTTCTTTGGAGTGTCCTGATGCTTCCTATCAGACAGAAAACCATTTTAAGCAAACTTGAAGAAACTTCTCATAAAGCAAAAGTAATTCTGAATGTCTGGTTGCAAAATGACAGGGAAACAAATGGGAAGTTGTGATTTTTATGGGTTTATTCCTGTGAAGTGCCAAGTGCTGTGGGCAACTTCAGCCCTCTGAAGTTAGGGGTTACCTTGTGTTTACCCGAACACCAAGGGTTTGGCTGCCTTGTGGCTTGTTAATTTTTGTTTCAAAGGAGAGAATAAAGCACTTAGTGGTCTTCAGTCTGCAGTTCCTCGCTGTGGTGGTTGACAGGGAGCAGGGGGAAGGTGGCCTCTGCCCTGGCATAGATGTGTTTTCAGGAGGTGAGAGTTTGTGTGCAAGTGCACATGTGCATTTACCAATCCCTTTCCTCTGTAGAAGTGCTCTGGCACATCTGGTAGTTTTGGCTTTGTTTTTCACCTCAGCTGTGCAGACATTACCAGAATCACTCAAAGACACCCTTCCCCCCCAACACCCCCCCCATGCTTAATCCTTTTACACGCAACGCTGTAGTAGCCTCGCTGAACAGCAGGAAAGAACAGCTCCTAAAAACAGCCACTACCCAAGTGTAAATTCAGGAGCTGGCATGAGACTATTCTGGAGGCCTGGCCAAGAAAGCAAGATCAGAGTTAATCCTAGAACAAATATGTTTGGCAAAATAAAACCAAACAAAACCACTTTTCTTTTTTAATATATTTTTCAGTTTAACACAACTCCAACCATCGAACCTTCTCAAATACCTTGCTTTGGCACATCGTGCAGCATCAGCCCTGTGTGTGCAGTCCTCGGAACGCAGCCCTGGCTTCAGAGCTGCTACCCTGGGCTGGCAGGCAGCTTGCTCCCTGGGAGGAGGATGCTGTGATGTTGCATTCAGTCAAAATGCAGTGAATGTCTCCTAGTAAGGAAAAATTGGGGTTTAATATCTTAGAGCTTTACCATCCTGTGGTATTTTGCTTTCCTGGGGCGAGAGGGGGGACACTTTTCAATCAGGGCTGGTCTGGAGGAATCGGCTGCTTGCAGATGAGGAGCCACCCGCTGCCCTTTGAATCCAGCAGAACATGAATAAACACATTTTGTGTTTGTGTGAATTCCTGCTTTTTGGAAAGGAAGCTGTGGATTGGAAATAAAGGTCACAGCCAAGCTGTATTCTGGGGAAGGGAGGGTGCTGAGAAGGGTGTTCAGAATGTGCACATCCTCTGGGTGTTCTGTTGGCTGGAGAACGACAGGAATGTTGCTCTGGTGCAGTGAACCATCAGCTGGAGCTGGGAACAGTTCTTGCCATGGTGGACCGTGGGCTGAGGGCGTTACTTTAATTTCTGCTGCAGTTTGAGGTATGAAACAGTGAAGTGAGTGGTCAAATGAGATGCTGCACTCTTAGGAACACGGATTGCTGAGATACTGCAAGGAGAAGGTCATCCTCTTCAGAGCTGGCATTCCTCACACTCCCTAAGGGTCGTATTTGTCCATTAATGCTGCACCTCGAAACCTGGAGATCCCTGTTGAAATATTTGGCAGTTTTGCCACTTTGCTTCAGCTTCCCGTGGGTGTAGCTGGTGGCTCAGCCCGTGCTCTGGGTCGCTCCATTTTAACCTGTGTCCTTGGGAAGTCGTAGAAGCCAAATACCAAAAATACTTTATTCTCTCTATCAGGGAAAGGCCGTGGTATATTTAAAGGGCCTTAAGGTGGGAAATTAATCTTTTTTTGGGGGGTATTAATTTTTTTTTGAAGCTTCTTGCTCCCAGTGTGCAAACTAATTTGAAAGTGGTAAGGACGTGTTGGAGTAAGAATCTGTTGGACTTCATAGAGTGGAAGGGATGGGGGGGTTGCATCATATTTACCTGACGTGGTACTGGATGTGCTTTAAGATGTACGTCAGTAGTTTACTTTTTTTGCCCCTACCTTGACAATTCAACTGTTACCAGTTGTAGCCAGACCGAGTCATGCTCTGCAGCTCTCACACTCTAAAAAAGGACAGATTTGGGTCTCCTCCTGTTAACTCTTTACAGGGCCTTTTATTTCCACCTGCTGGATTTCAGAGGAAAATGCAGAGGTTTTTTTGTATTTGAATTGTACAATTGCCTCCCTGAAGTGCCCGTGGATGAGGGCAGGTGAGTGAGAGATGTGCTTTGAGAAACACACACTAAGTGATCCCTTTCCAGAAACACTGACATTGCAAAGGTGGAGCCATTCCCTTTAAATTCTATCTCAGAAAACAGACAAAGGTCAATACTTGAATTTTCTTTTCAGAGGAAAAGCCAAACAATTGGACAATACACTCCCTTGTGCAAGAGAGTGTGGAAATCTTGCTGTTGTTACCTGATGGGGCACAACAGGGACTGCCCGCAGAGCGCCGGGGCAGCGATCGCAGGCAGTGAGCTGCCTCCTGCCCCAGCATAACTCCTGGTCCCCAGCAAAGTAGCAGCAGCCTTGATAATTTCTGAGATCTTGTGTTCCTGGGCCGGCCCTTCGCTTGGCTTTGCAATGAACTGGGACAACTCCTCGGTATAAATTGGGTGCTAAATCTCTCCCGCTCCGCAGAACGGACGCTGCGTGAACTGGTGCTGCCAGTGGCCTGGATCCCTGGCAGGTGTTTATGATGCTGCCATTGAGTTTTTTGTGTGGTGGTGGAAGCTGGGCTTGGAGAGCAATCTCTTCTGAGTATCCCTGAGAAAGAGCTTGTTGCTGCCTCTGTGCTCTCACGGGGTTACCAGAGAGCCAGTGCAGAGTTAAATGCTGTGGATAGCTTGGGGCAACCTGAGTTGTCTGGAGCTGCTTTAAAAAGGGTGAACTGCAGGAAAGTAGGTGATCATTTTTGTCATGTTTGTAGTGTCGTGAGCTATCAGTTGTGACCTAGGTTAAATGTGGGCCCTGGAGTGACTCCCAGTAGTCCAAAAATTCATGCTTGGTTTCTGCTTTAGATCTTTGCTGTTTCCATTCTTGATTTCTGGTGCTTTTCCCTGTACTTTTTCCACTACAGAGCTTCCTTTTGCTTTGGCATGAAACTCTTTCCTAACCCAAATAAATGGATTTCTTGGTGTCTTTAAAGAAAAGTTAGTAACATGTCTTTGATCGTGACCTCCCCAGAGCTACAGAACACTTCAGATTTTAGCTGCAACTGCCACAATCCCCTCGGCCTGTCTCTGAAGGACTGTGTGTGTCTGAAGATGCTGAATTACAGCTCTGAGAAGGTTTGTGGATGCCCAGAGATCGACAGGATTGGGCCCAAGGACCTGGCAGGGGGAGGGCAGATGCAGCACAGGAGCATCTGTCCCAGTGATGGGACAAAAGAGGACTGAGAAATACTGGCTAGCACTGTCCAGGCAATGTCCCCTGCTCCAGCATTAGCCCTCCCTTCTGCTTGGGGAAAGAGGAGTAACAATCCTTTCCTCTTCCCTTTGGTCCTGCAGTCTCTCTTGGCCCAGGTGAGAGACCTGGTGGTCTCGTGGTCAGCTCCTGTAACCCAGTGGACAGCAACAAGTGGAGAAAGGGATCAGCATCGGGTCTGGGTTGGTGGTGGTTTCTTTGGCATCTTAGGTACAGCTGGTGCTGGGCCCCAGGGGAAGGAAAGAGGTTAGGCTCACTGGGGAATCACAACTTTATCCACCATAAGGAAGCTGAACTGGACAGGAGCAGCTTCTTCTCCCTCTGTGCTGAGGTGAGTAGCCCATCGCATCGTGGCCAAATCCCAGTGGGAAGTCCCTTCCCTTCCGTGGCCCTGCTTGGCTTTAGTCACAGATCATTCTTCCTGTAATTCTTAAACAGCTTCAAGTTAGCTTCGAACCACACAGGTTTGTCCTTTATTGCACCCAGTGTAAAAAGTTCCTTGTTGGAGTAACCTCCATAATTATCTGGAAGCTAATAACTGGTGACACCCAAATGCTGGCAGCAGAATAAGCACCTGGGCAGAGCGGTGGCCGGGTGCTCGTGTGTGTGCAATGCCTGCCTGGGCTGCTGAGAAACAGAAGGATGCCTCCTGGTCTGGAACTTCAGTGAACTGCCATTATCCCCTTGGTGAAAGCACAGCTGCCTGACAGCTCCTCTCGTGGGGTGCTGTCTGCTCTGATCATCTCTCATTATCTGTCTGGTGCAGCTGCCGCCCACGGTGCAGTTCTTCCACCCAGATCCCTCCTACACCAGAACCTGCAGTGCCTTCAAGGGAGAAGGTCTTCGAGGTGAAATTCTGTGAAAACCTGTAATTCCTGGGCCCCAGCTCCCTCGGCTGGGACCCTTGGGCCTTTGCTTCCCTCCTCCAGTTTAGGGGTGCTCTGGCTCCTTGTACCTCCACACAAACGGGAGCTTCCTCCCGTGTGTCTCAGACCAGACTGGAAATCCTGAGGCACCTCAAGTACGTTAAAATACTTTGGGGGGTCATGATTTAAATGTAAAATTGCCCCACCTTGTGACTTCTCAGGCATCTCGTGTGTCTGTGCACGTGGGGTTGTGGTGCTGGGGGCTGATCCTTGGCCACTCGTGCAGGGCTCTCGGGAATAGAAGTAGGAACAATGCAAATGTGAGTGAGAGGGAAAGGGGGGGAGATTTTGCACTGTCCTCAATCTGGCAGACGATGCCTTCCACAGAGTCACTTCTGAAAATGGTTATAGACCACAAGGTTCCTGCTACAGCCATCTCTGCCTCTTTCTAATGTTTCCAGACACCCTCAGAAGTCTTCTGAGTAGCCCACAGGAAGGTTTGGGGGGTGGATGTTGCTCAAATCAGCAGCAGCATAAGGAAGGCTCTGTCTGAGCTGTGTGTGCGATGGGAGCAGAGTGGAGTGTGCTGAGGGGGGTACCTGAGTTGCACAGGAAGGCTGAGGAAGACTTCCCCATGCAGCCGCTGTACCGCCACGGGCTGATCTCGAGATGAAGGTTGGCAACCTGAAGCAAAGAGCTGGGATTTGATGTGGGAAGCAAGAATCGGCAGAATCAGCTGCAGATAAAACATGCAGATGTTATTCCCTGTCCTGTAGTTGCAGGATGCTCTGGGGAGCGCTCTTGGGCAGGGAGACCTTTGCTCTGACCTTCTTGGAGAAGCTGGGGCATCTTGTCACCTCTCCCTCGTCCTGTGCCAGGGAGAGCTTGTTGCTTACCCTCAGTCATTGCTCTGTCCATCGTATTCAGAAGATTATGGGCTGGGTTTCTGTTTTAAGCAAGAGTCTTATCTCTAACCAGGACTGAGACCTGGGGCTCACATCTCTCTGCAGAGAACTGTCCCCAGGGGCTGCCCCAGCTGGTCAGTTATGGTTGGGTTTGGAGAATCCCATTCTCTGCTCCCTGATGATTCCAACAGGGCTATAGGAATTCTCAGCTCTGGTGCATGCAGGGGTGTGATGGGGGGAGAGTGAGGGAGCTTCTACTGTGGAGACCTTCCTGTGCTGGGCTGTGCAGGGAGGTGCTGGACACTGGAACAGGCTGCCCAGGGAAGTGGTGGAGTCGCCATCCCTGGAGGTGTTTAAGGAATGACTGGATGTGGTGCTGAGTGCCACGGTCTAGCTCATGTCAGAGCGTTGGGTCATAGACTGGACTTGATCCTGGAGGTCCATTCCAGCCTCAGAAATTCTGTGATTCTGTGCCCTGAAGTCGGGCATCAGCGGAACACGGGGTTCTGCTGCCCCCAGAGAGAGGCTGCCCGATGGGGGACAGACTTACCTGGAAGCTGCACTTGGACCAAACTAAGTACAAGCAGAATAAGGACACAAGGAAGGGCCAGGATGGTGCGTGCAGGGCTAGAGTGAATAACACGTGCAGCCCCTCGGTGCCCCTCCAACGTGTGTGCCACTGCAGGGCCATCAGCACAGCCAGGGACCCGGGGCTGATTTGGTGGCCATGGGGTTTGTTGTTTGCTGTTTTCTGTCAGTCTTGGTGGGCAGCAGGAGGGCTTTTATCATCTATTGCCAAGGCATTTAAACTGCTACTGCTTATCCCAGGCAGGTGCTTGTAACTCACCCTGGTGTATTTGATGGTGCTGTGCTGACTCTTTCTGAGTGTTGCCCTAGAAAGCTGGCAGGTGCTGGGAGCATCATTAGCTGCAATTTCCTGCACCGGAGGAGTGAAAGGATGGGTGCAGAGAGGAAATCTGCTGCTTATGCTGCAGAAGTTGTCAGATCCGCTTCACACAGAACTAAGTGTGAAGGATCAGAAAGCTGAGGACAGAGTTTATGCAGTTCAAAGGCAGCTGCTGGAGTTCTGTAAAAACTTAGTTAATTTAGGAGCAGGTGCCTGTGTGGTAGCTGGGAGGATGCAGGCAGTCAGCTGAGGCAGAATCTTGAGTTACAGCAGCTGTGAAGCTTCATATTTAGTGTCCAGTAGCTCTGGAAGTGGCTCATTCTTTCCTGCAGATGCCAGAAGGAAAGAGCTGAAAGCCTGGTTTTAAATGAGGACACTAAAAAGTGCATTACAGCAGACACCCGGTGTGAGGAGGTCCCTCTGATGCTGGGATGCACAGCACACAACAGAGATCTCCAGCATCAGTGTGGGAGTGGTACAGAAATGGTGAAGCCACATTAGTTAACCAAGCAATTAATAAAATGAATTTTTACAAGTTATTAAGCCACTAAGTAACTAAGTCAACAAGTAACCCAGGACCATTTAGAAATGAAGTTACAGCCCTGAAAGCTAAAGGAGCAGTGTTAGATCTGGCTCAGGACACAGAGGGATGTGGGAGAGGCTGAAAGCAGGAAAAGGGGTAGCAAGGGAGACTTTGGTTACCCCTTCGATAGAGATGGGGTGTGATGCTGAAGCTGAATTTAGGGCCACCATGCACAACTGCATTGTGGAGCAGAGAGTAGGGAACCCACAAAGAGGAGAAGTGACTTTTGATGTGGCCTAGATTGTGCACAGGGCTCAATTCACTTGTATTTAACATGATACTTGTGCAGGGGCAGTGAAATAACAAAAGTTAGCTGCAGTAGTTGTTTGATGAAAAAATCAAGATGAAAAATCCTGTTAAAACTGTAACAAAAGAACAAGCCGAAGGGTAAAATACTTGCAGAAGGTGTGAAGCCTGTTTGAAGATAACATAGTGTGAGGCTTATCTCTTCTTATGAAGGTCATTGTGACTGCTCTGCAAGGCTAGAAAACTACTAGAAGTGAGAAGCCAGCAATGGAGAAAAAAACCCAATCCTGATTTTACCCAGACAGCAGTGGGGTCTGAATTAGAGTCAAATATTAGAAACTGTTAGGAAAAAAACCCAGAAAGAACACCAGAGACGTTTGTATAAACCCTTAGTCTGTACAGTGATGCTGTCTGCAGCTCACCTGTCTGTTTCTGGAAGTTGAACTAGCCCTGGGAGAAAAGGGCAGCCAAGACAGCAAGAAGTCCTGGAACAGCTTGTGGAAGAGAACTGAGTGGATAAGGACAGCTTGAGCTGCGAGGAAGATGCCCGAGGAGTGCGGTGAAGATAGTCCCAGGTGGATTGGAGGACTCAGATCTCCTGTCAGCTTTTTGACAATAAGAGCTAGGGACATCAGAAGAAACTGGTGGATGCAAACCAAACCACAGCTCGTCCTTCTCCCCTTGGTGCCCAGTGAAGCACACAGACATGGGCTTGTAGGGCAGTGCACAGGCTAAGGGCTTGCGTGTTCCCAGCGGTACCCGGAGCACGAGTTGTGTGGCCAGTCTCTGCTGCCTCCTCTTGTAGCTGATGGACGAGGTCAAGGCACCACCTGAGAGGCAGGTCTCCCAAAACAGCCTGTGTGCTGGGGAAGATTGCCTTGGAGAGCAAGTGGATTGTGCTCTTCTCTTTGGAAGATTGCCTTGGAGAGCAAGTGGATGGTGCTCTTCTCTTTGGAAGATTGCCTTGGAGAGCAAGTGGATGGTGCTCTTCTCTTTGACCGGGGGTCCAATGCCCAGCACACAGCAGAATGTGATGTGTGGACATGCAGTAAGGAATGGAAGAATAAAAGCTTCTTCCTCAGGAGAGTGCAGCCCTGGGCCAGGTCACCAGAGAGGTGGGGCATCTCCATCCTCCATCAAGAGCTTGACAGACAAAACCATAGCCAATCCAGTCTGGTTTGGGGGAAGGTCCTGCTACACATGGGAGGCTAGAATGGAGACTCCCAGGAGTTTAGCACTGCTGTGATTCTGTGACCTGCCTATTTGGGTAAGACATGGTCTCACTGGGCTGGTGAGAAGGAGAATGGAGGGCTCAGCTAACCCAGGCCAGCGAAGCTCCTTGGGCAGCTGAGAGATCAGCTCTCTAAATGATCTCAGGCTGTTTCCTGCCAGCTGTGCAGCAGCCCAGGTAGGACCATCCCTGGATGCATCCCGCAGGACCAGACTCACTTCTGCCAGTGGTACCCAAGGCTTGTTACCGCCAGACTGCAGAGACAAGGCTGTGTTGTGTGAACCTACTTCTTACCCAGAGATAACTCTCATGTCCTGGTCTCTCACACAGTAGCTTGAACTGGATTTTTTCCACAATGTGTCTCCATCCGAGACATCTCCAGAGCCATAGGAAGTTGGTTCAGGACTGACAACTTGAATAACTCAAAGTGCATTGTAACCACACCATGTTAAATAATGCAACATATGGACAGCATGGAAGTTAATTTTTAAAAGGTTTGAATTATGCACTAGTTCCTGGTTGCTCTCTCATCTGTGACATATCCTCCAGCCCTCTTCCTCTCCATGTTACTCAGGTGCTATTGTTTTATTGGGATGGTACTTTCATGCTTCCCCCTCCCTGTAAATAATCATCATTCATTTCTTTCTGCATTAAAAATAAGATTATTCCATAAGTTTTCAACCAAGCCCACAAAATGTCTTGCTTTCTTATGAGTCATTGAGTTAAATAATTGATGAAGGTGACATTATTTCTGTTAGAAGGTACCATGACATTTCCAGTAAATATGTCTCTGTTGTTTAGGATTTTTATGGGGTTTAATCCACAGTTTTCACTGTTGACCTGGAGCCCAGGAACCACCACCTCAGAAGAGTAGCACAGAAGAGCAGGAGGAGAATGTGCCTGCTCTGGGCAAAGTGGTGGCTGGAGAACACAGGCTGTGCCCAGGGACAGGCAATGGTCCAGCCAGGAGCTTGTTGGCAAGGCTCAGAGGATGGACTAATGCAGACAAACCATTGCCTGACCAAGGAGAGGAAGCAAATGAAACCTTTTGGTTGGAAAAAGCCTCACAATAGTAGGTCCTGGTGCTCATCAGGAACCTCAACTGCCCTGATGGCAGCTCGGCTGGGTGCAAGCAATCCAGGAGACAACCTCTTAGTGCTGATGGTCAGTGAACCAGGAGGTGCACTGCCGGATCTGTTACTCAGAAACTGGGAGACCTGGTTGGGGGTGTGCAGGTGAACATCAGCCTTTGCAGCAGCACCAGTAGGGTGGTGGAGTTCAACATCCTGAGAGAAGGGAGCAAGGCAAATAGAGACTTAACAACTGTGGGTATAAGCCAGCTAAGAACGTGTTGTTGCAGTAAGGTCTTTAGACCCATAGAGCTCCCTAAGGAAGGATTTGTTCGTAGGGATGAGCTCTTTCTCTCATGCTGCCCCTAATTTCCTGGGTCTGCTTGGGAAAGCCTCGGAGTGCAGAGGCACTCTGATGATGCTCAAGTATAACTGGCATTAAGAAGGCCACTTGGAGGCAGGTAGAGGCTCACACATCATGGTGCTCTCAGTACCCAAGGCACCCCCAGGGGGAACCTCAGGCCTCGGGAATAAATGAAACATTCAGCAGTTTGGCTGCTAGAGAAGGTCACTCTGGTTTTCCACTCGACCGATTTCATGTTGTGAAGTTCAGTTGCTTCAGGTGCTGTTCCTATTCTGAACTAGGAACGGACGCTTCCACTCTGGGGCTTGAATGCAGCATTTGCAATGAAAAATGGTGATCTTGGAGAGGCGGTGGAGAGATGATGAAGAGAGCTCAGTAAAGCCCCGAGTGGGTTAAGCTCTGTCTTAGTTTGTCCGAGGTAAATCTGACTGAAGTGTAAAGGGCAACGCTCCACTTTCAGTGCTCGCATCCTCATCCCCTTCACTCAGGCTGTGCTGGGAGCATCTTTCAGTCCCACAGATCTAGTGGTGGGCTTGCCCCAGGGTCTGCCTCACAAACAACACTGGGGTTCTTTGTCCCCATATCGAATTGGCAGATTGGCAGTGGAGAATTTGAGAAGGTCAGGGGAGGTTGTGTAGCCAGTCCAAGGGCTCGTAGGTGAGGGAGGGGACACTGATGAAGACCAGGCACCAAATACTAAACCACTCCTACCTAGGTGATGTATGAGCACTGGGGTCCAAGGACCCATCTCTTGTTTAGGGTAGACATTATTGTGCTCTACCCCCTTTTCTTCCTAGAGAAAAACTGTGACCAAGGCAGCTGTAACCACCATGAGGGCAGAATAGATAAAAGTGCACCTGGGAGAGGGTGAGGTGAAAAAATCCCTGGAGTGAAATACAGGGGTGTATCTATGGTACAGAAAGGGGCACTTCTAGACCCTGCCCACCTCCTCCTGACTCAGCAGTCTCTCCCAGGAACAACTGCTTCTCCTGGGTGGGACCCTTGGAGGGCTGGGCTGTGGAGGACTGTGCAGTGGGCAACCAAGAACACAGTCCGAGCAGTAAAGAGTGGATATATTAACTAAATACCCCAGGAAAAAAGGTGAAAAGTTGACTACCTCTCACAGTCTAGTCCTCCAAGGGGTCATCTGCGGGCTGTGAGGAGCAGGGAGATCCAAGTGTGGGCATCAGAGATGGGGATGGTGGGTCGCAGCTCCTAGAACAGACTGGAGCCAGGATCACTTGTGAGCACAGTGGTGTGAACCATGGAGTTGGTCTTGCTGCAACTGTTTTAAGTGAGGTTGAACCCAGACTTTCTTCCTTCTTTCCTATTACTCTTGTGTTTGCTGATGTAGGATGAAATCCCAAATAAGGACCAGTGTTGGTTTCTCCAGCTTCTCACATACAGGGCTCTTTGCTTCTGGGATTTTTCCTGGAAACTGAGCACAACTCTGGGAATGTGATCCTTGGGTTTTAGTATAGCAAAATAAGTTTCCTGTGATCACAAGAGTGTGAAAGTACTAGTGCCTGTCAACTAGAGGTGGAGGAAAGTACTAGGATAGAGAGGAATAACAAGGCATTTGGGATTAGAGATGTATCCCTCATGCTTGGCAGTTTGGAAGATAGCTCGGGGGGTAAAGGGACAATCAACCTTCTGTCCAACGTTGTGACTGGTGGGAGCTATGTTGCACTAGTGGGGAGAAGCCTGTGATCCAAGTGAAGTTGCTTTGCAGATAGAGAAGACTCCAGACCATGGTGAATCATGGTTGGACATCACCCTGTGTTGCATGTAGAGCTCCTGTTTGTCAAGCTGAATTGTCCTGGAAGCCTGCTGCTCCTCTCTGCCTGGCCATAGCATCCCCAGCTTCAGCGCTGGCATCGCTGTCCTCCAGCTCGGGCAAAGTGCTGACTGCTGCAGCAAATGACACAGCTCCATGGTTACCTCAGGGCTTTTACCACCCTTATTAGACCTTTACCATCCCCGTACTGTCCTAGTCCTGACATACCCTTATCTCAACTTGTGTGAACCTAGCAGAGTCCTTCAGCTGGTGGGAGGAGGCACTTGCTCCCCCACGCTTTCACGCTGCCTGGCTGGCTAAGTGCAGCACGATTTAATACGGAGGCAGAGGAAAGTTAAATAGCAAAGCAGTTACACTAGGAACTGTGTTCCAGGGATGGCAATTTATTCATTTAAAGTAGAGTGTTAGGCCTTCAGAACATGACAAGCACAGTACCAAAAAGTCTGATAAATGGTATTTGCTCTACTCTTTGCTTAGCAGAAATTCACTGCACAGTCTGTTAATCTTTAATTATAAGCAGTAGACTTGTATCATTTCTCTTGGCTTAGCTTGATCAGGTTACTAATATTCTGAGATCAGGGTTGTAGGACAAGTTCTTTGATCCTTGCAGTCTGTCATTTATTGTCCCCAGAGGGTGGGTTGGCATTGGGGGGTGAGCAGGAAGCTGAACCTGGGGTCCTGTGTGTGTGTGATTGCTGAATGGAGGAGAAGCTCCTTCTTGGGCCCATGCAGATCTCCTCCAGTTCACTCACACTCCTCCTTCCCCTACGATGGCTGGTTTAAATCAGCAGCCTAGGTGTGACCCCCTGCTCACCCCTTGTCTTTCTGTACAACTCTTCCAGAGCCACAGAAGTGGATTTTGCTGGGACTGCTGAGAAGCTTTGAGCTGGCTTTGGCTGGAGGTTATCATGCAATTGTCTTAAAGCCCATTGGGTGATGCACCCTTGCTGCCTGCACTTGCACCCATCCAGACATCCTCCATTGCAGTGGTTATGACCGGGAAAGAAAAACTCTTCTGTAAAAAAAAAGTATACTGCATTGCAAACTGGGAAGGGTACGTAACCACCAGTGCTGTGTGTGGGATGAGACTGCTTTTAGCTAGAGAATAGCACCCCGTGCAGAGAGGTGGATGTGGGTTATTGCCTGGTAGTAAGGATGGTACCATCTTTGCTGGAGGAGAAGGAAGAATCTGGTTAATTTGCTACATCTAGCAGGGGTTTGTCTAAGGACAAACAAAAAAGTCGGAGGACAAAGGTTAAGAAGTGCAGGATCTGGACTTGAGGCAGTGGAAAGCTGTATGACAAGGTAGAACTCCCTGCAGGTCTCTGCAGATCCAAAGCACAAGCACTGGAGATGTGCAAGAGCAGCTGGAGACAGTTGCTCACGTTGACCCTGTCCAGAGCTTCTCAGATTCTCTGGCAGGGACAGTGATGACATGAGGGGACAGCGAGGGTCAGAGCATTACAGGAGGGCTTCCTCCTTGATGCAGGCTGCCTTGTGCTGCCCTTTCTCCTCCATCCTGAGACTGCACCAACCTTAGCACCTCACCTCTTGCTGCCTGTGACTAAGTGTGATCCCCCACTAACTCTCCAACACCAACTGCCTGTCTTGACTTCATGGCCATGAACCAAGCAGGAAGGTGACACCTCTCTTCTTGCTCCTGCCAGCAGTGCTGGAAAGGGCAAACGCCACAGCCAAGGTTATCAACTCTTCCCCCCTCCTGAGATGTGCAAACCATGGTGTGGGTTGTCCTCAGACAAGTCAGCCTGTGCAGGTTGGTGAGGCATGCAGCAGCATCAGCACTGCCCATGAGACTGTTGCATCATCTCTGCCACCACAGGGCATCTCAAGGCCTGTCGAAATAATTGAGTTTGTCGTGCTGAAGCACAAACAGTTTACATCACCCAGCCGGATAATGAAACCCAGGACAGAATACAGCTAGTCTGACAAAATGTGGTTTTCCATCCTTTGGTTCTTTCCCCAGGGTAGTTATCCTCAGTCTGAAACAGGGGCCCCACACCATGGTAAGCATCTCCACTCGCAGATGTAACCAGTGTGGGGAAGAATTCTTGGTGGTTTTCCTAGGTTTAGGTGCTGCTGCTGCCCTTAAATCACTCTTGAATGGACCAAGCAGGGTCTCTGGGCAGTAACCACAGTGCTTTAAGGAAGGAGGGCTTCAGATGTGCCCTTCTGGGCATTGTTGCAAAGCACCTGCTGTTTCCCTTGGTCTCTCTGGTGGCTCAGGGAAATCACAGGTTATGCAAAATTAAGTACAGATTTTTCAGCACTGATGGCTTGAAGCAGCAATTCAGAAGCTGTAATAGCACAATACTGAAGAAAATTTTCCTTCTTTGAAAACAACATCCAATTCGTCATGTTTAAAACTTACGCACACAAAAAATATCTGGAGAGGCTTTTTACATGAGTTATTTGCATGAAATCTATTGCAGTCTAACCAGCTGACTGAGCCGTTCTCCAGCTGACCTAAGTGGCTTCTAAGAAAAGGTGTGTGAGCAGAGCCAGAACTTCTAATGAAAGAACAAGCAGAAAAAGCATTGATGTTTCTAATCCTTCCAGGTCATCTTCTGAAACAGAGTAGAGCGTAAATTTAATTCTTCCCCTCTGCATTCCATGGATAATTGGGACGTATGTAAAGATATTAGAAGAGACACTTATATGGCACGACAGTTGTGCCACTGTAACACGGTAACAGCACACTGAGTTCCCCCAGACCAGCCACATGCCATGAGAGTCAGGTTGCAGGGGTCCCCCAATGGGTTGCTGTTGGGTTTAATCTCCACTTATAAATCCTCGCTGAAATGTAGAGAAGTGAAATCCCAGCAGGCAAGAGCAGAAGGTCAAACATCACCTCTGCATCCATCTTCCTCACATTCAAGTCCAGGTTAGTCCTATTTTCTAGCAAAAGCAAGGTGAGAAGCTGAAGGACTTGCCTGAACCAAGACATGAGGAGTTACAGGCTTGTCCTGCCCTAGTGCCTCTTCCCTTCTGGCCAAGGACTGCATTCTTATGGAGGAAAGTGGGTGCCTATTGCTGGCACCATGTCCAGGAACACTTGTTTTTCATGGATTGGGAGGGATAATATCTGTATATCAAATTGGAGAATGGAGATAGCAGAAATTAGTGCTAGGAGAAGGGAGACCTTCCTTGAAGCTGAGGGCTTCAGTGGGTTTTTTTCTCTTTTGTTCAGTGGGTTCCCCCTGCCCAGTACTACCCACTGGCTTGGGCACCGTCCTATCTCTATAGCAGGCACACCACCACCCCCTCCCACCAGAGTTTCTTGCCAAAGCACACCCTCTCTGCACCTCTTCACATCCCAAATGCTCCCTGTCCAGACTCGACCAGGGAGATGTAGTCTACCAGATGTAGTGCTGGTCACTGCTGTGCCTGTGGTCAGCTCCATGCAGCACTCTGACAGTTTGGGTGCCTCTTGCAGCATATGGAGATGGCATCTCCATCTTCCTGGATCACAGCTTCTGCTTGGCTTTGGTGCCTGAGGATCACCTCTGCAGACCTAGCACCCCAGTACAGCCCAGCACCCTCCAGTGCCATGTCTGTATTCCAGCACCTTCTGCAGAATCCTGTCCCCACTGCCACAATCGCTGCAGTGCTTTGCTCTGATTTCCCAGGGCCAGCACATCTGGATCAAAAAAGGCAGATCTCATTTTGGGAGCCCCACCTTCCTGAATGCAATGCAGGAATCCACTGGCAGGTACCCTGGGGAGCTGGGCTTTGCTCTGATCCAGCAAGAGCTGCCTCCTACAGCAAGCATAGTCCTGCCTCTGTGGCCTTCGTCCATCCTGAGTTTTTGGTGCAGACCATGTCCTCTTTGGACACTGTTCAATACTTTTCCAGTAGCAAAAAAAGGATGATCACAGACATGCCTCAAGGTCAGACTGTCTCTACTTCATCTGCTGTCACTCTGGGAGAGCCCGGTCAGAAAGATATTGCCGATATCCCATGCTTTACTGTCACATGCTGTTAAAACACAGCCAAGAAACTCCTGCTGCAGTGAGCCCTGTTGACTTCATGCAGTTGCACTGATTCTTGTAGCCACCCCAGGGACATGACCTTGTTCATCACAGCAGATGACTGACTCCACTGTTTTTAGAGATGATGACAATCTCTATCCTCACTCGGGCATGTGCTGGATTTGGGAAGCAAACGTTGCTGCTTTGTAGTATCAGCTCCTGTGTTAATATGGTCTTAACTCTGAGAAGCCATGCCAGCAGTTGAGGAATGGTTCCAAAGTGCTGCAGTCAGTCCAGGGAAGGACAGCTGCCATTTAGAGATATCTCAGTAATCTGTAGGAAGATGTCAACCTGGACCTTACGAAGTTCAGTACAGGCAAATGTCTGCTTCTGCCCCTGGGATGGAATAACTCTATGCAACCAGGACATGTAGGGGACAGCTACTTGGGGAGCAGCTCCCTAAAATGACCTGCTGGACAGCAAGTTCAACAGGAGTCAGAAGTGTGTCCATGTGGCAAAGACAGCCAACCACATTCCGAGTTGTATTAGCAAGAAAACAGCAAGAGATCTAGGGAAGTGATCCAACCCCTGAGTTTCATCTCAACATGGTGCCCACCTTGATCACTGTCTCCTCTGCTGACAGCTCTACTTGAGGCTGTCTTCCAGGACCTGTACTGGGCATGATGCGGTGGGACCTAAGGACTCACAGCTGTCCTGTCAACACTGTGGAGCAGAGCAGTCCATCTGCCTGCCAGGACAGCTGGGACAGCCCTGACTTTTACCCAACTGCAGAGAAAAAGGCTTCAGAGAGGGGAAAGGAAAGCAAGGTCCCCTCCATCTGCTCTTTCCCTTTGCTTTCCCCATTCTTCCTTCACTTTCTCTCCCCTCCACCCTACAGAGGAGGCTTATTGTTTGCATCCTAAAAAGGGAGATACGTTGATCCTTCTGTGTCCCTTCCAACTGAGGATTCTCTATGATTACACCGCCCTAGCCTCTCACGCAGTTCCTTTTCCTCTGATCTCATCCCTCCTTTCCCCTGAGTGCAATTACCTGTTCTTTCTCACCAGCCCCCATAACCCTTCTGGCACTGAAGGCAGAGACAGAGGAGCAGATTTCCCCCCTTTCTAATTTCCATCACACGTCTGTGACTCCCTCTGATATTTCACCCCTTTTGCCCTCCACAAGTTGCTCTTTCCTTGCAAAGTGCCACTGCTGCCCTGAACACACATGAGGCTGCCCTGCTGAGGCAGGGGAGGAAATGCCTCCTTGGAGCCAGTGTCCCTCAGCCCCCTCATCCAGGTCGATCTCCAGAGACAACTTTACAGCAAGCTCACTTAAAACAGGTAGACCTGGGAAGGGACCTCACTTCCTGGACCTCATTGTCTCCTAGGTTGGCAGGAGGATGCAGGGAAAGAGCAACCACAAATGAAAATCAGAGGTCACCACGGTGGCTGTGATGCAGCCTGTGTTGGGTTTGTGTCCAGTAGGGTTTTGGTAGTGGAAGGGGGCTACTGGTGTGGCTCCTGTGAGAAGCTTTGAGAAGCTCCCACAGCTCCATGCTGGGCCTGCTTCTGGCCCAGGCTGAGCCAGTCAGCACCTCTGCCATAACATAGTTCAGAGTTTCTCCCATTGGGCAAATCTTTTGTTTGGGGAGCTCTTTGTTTTTGGAGAGGAGGGAGCTGTGGCAGAGACAACCATGCAGACACCCAAGTCAATGAGGACAGAGTGGGGCAAGCACAGCAGAGCAGCCATTCCCTTCCTTTGGCCCTGGCAGAAGATTGGCCCCTTGCAGCCCTTAGAGAAGAACCTTGGAGAGGAATCCCATCTGCAGCCTGTGGAGAGCCCCACGCCGGAGCAGGGGACTGAGCCCAAGGAAGTCTGTGACTCTGAAGGAAGCCCATGATGGAGCAGTCTGTCACTGGGAGGACCTCACGCTGCCTGTGGAAGGGACCCCTGTCAGGTGGAGAAGGTTGTGGAGGAATGTCTCCAGTGGGAGGGACGCCACACTGCTGCAGGGCTGGACCGGGAGGAGTTTACACCCTGAGGAGGAAGAAGTGGGCAGAACAAACATGGAACAGACCGTGACTGACCACAACACCCATTCCCTGCCCCTGCACTGCTGGGGGCAGGAGGTAGCAGAACTGGGACCAGGAAGAAGAGAGGGGTCAGGGAAAGGTATATTTAAGCCTGGGTTGTATTTATTATTGTCCTACTCTGATTTAGTTGGTGAACTGGTGGTGCTTTTGTTTAAATTAAATTGGCTTTGTGGAGTTTGTCTTTTGCCCAGGACCATCACTGGTGAGCAAGCCCTCCCTATCCTTTGTCTTGAACCTCAAGCCTTTTGTTGTATTTTCCCCTCCCTGTCCCGCTGGAGTGGGGGTAGGATGAGTAAGCAGCTGGCTGGTGCTTTGTTGCCAGCTGGATGGGCTCAAACCACAACATAGCCATGTGCCACTGCCCTTTCTCCTTGCTTCTTGCTTCCTGGTCCAGAGGCAGTGAAGAAGAGGTTCCCAGGGAACTGTCTTCATATTTTGCACATACCCGGAAAACCTTGGTGGTCAGGTGTCCCTGAGCTCTCTCCCCTCTTTCCTACCACCACTGCTCTTCTTCCTCTTGCATCCACACTCAGGAGTTTGAGGTGCCTGTGAGGACCCACCACCCCCTGCCATGTGTTGTCCCCTCACCATGCTGTCCCTCGGGCTGTGGTTTTGGACCGGGGGCAGAATCCAAGGGCACAATGGCTGCATGCACCAGGGCCACTTGGTATGAGGTCCTTAGCCCCTCCCCATCCCTAGGCCCTACACCACCACTCAGCAGACCCTGAGAACCCCAACTCAACCCAGATCCTTCATCTCCATTAGTGCCTCCAAGTTCATAATTCGTTAGTGATCCTCTGGAAACGTCTGGTGTCCCCCTGATCTGAGTGATAGGCTGGATCCTGCTGTGTCAGGAGTTTACTCCTATTGTTAATGGGGTGGCAAAGCCCAACGCAAAGGCCACAAGGTTATTCAGAAGAAGCAGCACCTCAATATGGGAATGAGGGTCCTTGCACTAAGATGTGTGTGAGATGTCCAGTCTTCTGACATATTCAGAGGATTCTGATAGTTAGAAAGTTCTCCAAGTGAGGGTACTCTCTTGCTTAGCTTAACCAAAGGCAGGGAACAGGAACAAGCCACCAGGTGTTGTATCTCCAGAGGCACCAAAACCATATTCCTGATAATTCCACAGCAGTGCTCAGAGAGACAGAAGGGAGCCTTGACTCATCCGAGATGCCTCCTGGCACCAGCGCCGCAGTAACGCTCTCGATTTGGCTCCAAACGCCTGTCTGTTTTCTCAGCAGGGCGAAGAGGAGATCAGCTCTCTTCACAGCACATCCTGAGACTCGCCCACCTGTGCGAAGCGTTTTGGACTCCTTGTACTCAGAACACTGGGTTTAGTATTTAATGAATGAGCCTCACAGTAACACTGTTTGGCTCCATTTGAGGGCTCCAGTTTTCTTTTCCTGTCTTTCTTGACATGTTTTCCATCAGAGCTCTAAAAGCTGTCTGGGTTCACTGGAATTCCCAAAGCAAGCAAAAAATAAAGGTCCTAAAAGTCTACAGGAGGGCAATGTTCCTTGAGATGTCTCAACTGCCAGAAGAAACAATGCAGTAACACACTCTGTGTCGGGAACACTGCTCAGTGTTTCGAATGATTTAAAAATACAATTTAGATCACTACTGAAATTAGAGCTCAACAGAATTATGCTTTAGTCTGTTCATATTTCCTTTGGCAAAGTTGGAAGCTTTGGGGTGGCAGAAAGTCAACAAAGTTAATCTAATGTGATGATAAAAATGTGGAATAGCAAAATGGACTCTTTGGGCAGTCCACAAAATACTCCAGTTGACCTGAAATAAAGTGTTTGCTTTTGAAATATTTATAACTAATTAAAAAACAATGATGGGCTGAGTTCCTACAAATGCTTAATAGCCCAGGTGGTCAGGAGGGGCTGTGGTTTCCATTTCTTCATGAGAGGATGGCAATTTTTTCCATCTCAGAAAAGACAGGGGCACTCTTCACCTCCTAGCAGAAGTGATTTCCATAGTGTTTATCTGAAACAGAAATTGGAAAGAGAAATTTTCCTTCTATCTTCTGCCACAGAAATTTTCCTGAGCTCCCAGAGACTGTTGGTCAGCTCCTCTTACAGTTGGGGTGTTCTTGCAGGACATCCTTCTGTGAGTGTATCCTCAGGAAGGAGATAAGACAACTTATCTCTTTCTCACCGAAGAGAAGTAGACGGTCTTTTTGATACTGGTGTATTCAAGATGAGCTTTGCTGTAAGCTTGCTTTGTAAAGCAGACGTTTGCCTGGGAGCACTGAAGTTCTGTGTTTATGCAGCATCAGTAGGTTGCAAAGAGGTACAGGTTGCTCAGCAGGCTGTAAAATGCAAAATACTCTTTATTAGGCACATAAAGCCTCAGCCACATGCCAAAGCACACAGGGCTTTCCATTCTGGCCCACCTCAGCAGACTTTG
Source organism: Chloroceryle amazona (assembly GCA_027560015.1). Lineage (NCBI taxonomy): Eukaryota > Metazoa > Chordata > Aves > Coraciiformes > Cerylidae > Chloroceryle > Chloroceryle amazona. The sequence continues at coordinate 63,524 of JANHFX010023817.1, forward strand.
ATGACAGCTTCTCAGGTAAGAAGGCCTCTCCTCAGGATGGCTGCTTTCTCTGCACCATGGTGAACCCATCAGTATGTGCACTTCTGCTTGGCAGATTCAGGAGTCAAAATTTTTAATAGCTTGCGTGAGATGGTCAGCAGAGCCTATGTCTCTGTCTACGCCTCTGTCTTCTCCTTCCCACTTCAGCTGCTGCTTCCCATGGAGCACTGAGCAAAAGCCTAATTCCCTCGTGCCAGGCGTTACCCACTTGTATTTATTCCCTCTAAATCTGGGCTGTTGGGCTCCAGAGCACAGGACAGGCTTCACAGGGTGAGTAGGCTCACAGGAATGAAAGGACACGTGCCACACTTTGTGGGGTTTGCAGTCCTTACCTTTTAATTCAAAATCTGACAGATTGTGTAGGGTGGGAGGAAAGTCTTATCTGTGGATCCTGTCGAGACCATGCCATGGAAAAAGTGCTACATTTGCATCATTGCAAAGTCATGTGTGACTGGCATGGGGCATGCAAGTGGTTGGAGTGATGCAAACCTGTGTGCTGATTTAGGGCATCTAAATGTTAACAGTAATTTAGCACTGTAAGCATTAAAAATCCACCCTGAAGCTGGTGAACTACCATGAGGAGGGAATGGAAAACCAGCCTTCAAATTCATTTGGATGCTTTGCTCTGGAAGGTTTAGTATGCTCCTCACAGCAAAATTCAACCAGGGATCTCAGAGTATTTCAGAAACATTGAAGGCCAGTACCCTCAGAATGTTATCAAGTTATTGGTAGGACTGAGCAAGCTCACTTTCCATGGATGGTCTGGAATTGTGGCTGCTCCATACTGTAGGAAATCAGGTCCTGTCTCTAAGTATTTACATGCAGTTACTTTGAATCTTTGCTGTGGGTACGAGTTTGACATCTTGTTCAGAGAACGCAAGGAAGACCACCAGCGAGGAGCAAGTTTTGTAGGGGTTTTCTTATCTAAACTCAAGCTTCCAATCTCAATTTCCAAATCTGAGCTGGAAACATAATATTGTTGGAAAATTCATGTTACCTGCACTAGCAACTTTGTTTTTCTTCATTTTCTTCTCTCATTTTAGAGCTGGATATACCTCATGTAATCCTACACACTGATCCTTGTCTAAAATGTTCTATGCTGTACATGCTTTGTACAATACTGTGTATTCCAAGTGGGTCTCTCTAGCTTGATTATATTCCACAGCAACTTCCAGCAATATAGGAAAATAATTTTTTTGGCAGTACGTTCTCCTAACCTTTTCCTGGAAGAACTCTGGCATCCCACACCTTGGTGAAGAGCCAGGAAGTTCAGTCAGTAAAAGTTTTGCATCATGCTCTGGGAGGAGGTTTCATCCCCTCTGATCTACCTGAGCCTCCCACAGCTCTTTGCCTTTCCAGACAGTATTTTCACACACTGGCTACTCTAGCCAAGAGGCTACAGGCACAAGTTGCAGAAAGACAAAGCCTGAATGAACAGAACCCAAAAGAGACTTTATTCAGAGTGGCCAAGCACCAGTGCAGAAGCCTACAGAGGTTGCAGAGGCTCCAGCAATAGAGGTTTACAGAACTTGTCCGGGTCCTTACCAACCTGCTCTTTTTTTCCAAGCTAGCCCTGCTTGGAGCATCCAGCTCCAGGGAGGACAGCAGTAGAAACAAGTACATGTTGTATGTGGTCTTGTTTCTAGCCCTGCCTCTGGCTCCATCTCCTTTTGTTCATGACTGGATTCCAGGGGTGGACCTTGGGCATTGTTCACCCCTTGCCATGTTTGTCACAAAGAAACCAGTTACCGGTCGCCAGCTCTGCCCACTGTGTTCAGACCCTGTTGGTGAGGGGATGGCCTGTGCTGGGGTCACCTTCAGCTCCTGTCACGCTGACCCTCAGAAAGCAGCATTGTCAGCAAAACCTGCAGGCAAGCAGGCAGACACAGGCTGTGAAATCTGATGAAGTGCCCATCGTGGACGTTGGAAGCTGAAAACTCCTGCTGCTGCCAAGCTCTTTGCTCAAGTGGCAGGTGTTTGTGCCAAGAAGATAAACCTCTGCATATCACTACTGCTTTCTTCACATTGCTTTTTTCAAATGTGTAGGAGATCATGTTCTAACCAAATCATATCTGCATTTAGATACCTGGGCAAGTCGTCTGCAGAGATAGTAGGAATCCCTGGTATTGTTAATGTGAGCAAATGAAGTTTCTTCCCTCTGGACAGTTCTTGATGCCTCGTGTAGCCATCAGCACTCTGCAGATTAGCTTTAAGTTCTCCCTTCCCTGGTACCACCCGTGGCAGGGGCAGCCTCTTCAGCAGCAGCTGACAACAACAGGGTGTGCCAGACAGGGGACAACAGGCAGTACAGGGGACACAGGAAGGAAATTGTGGAAGAAATTTCAAAGAAATTTCTGGTGGGGGGGTTTGGATGGAACTTTTGAGGGTGGTTTTTAAATCTGGTCTGTCACAGTTCTCATCAAAAGAAGCAGTGTTGAAAGGGATCTCCAGGACTATTTAGTCTCAGATGAGTGTTGCACCCTCCTCTTCATCAGATCCTTGATCAAGCTGCACTCCTTACTCCTGTTTACCCTACAGTGAGGCGGGTTTGGGTACTGATCTCCAGTACCGCTCCAGATCCACTGGTCTCATGATCACTCAGTACCATTGATCACTCCAGTACCACTCCAGATCCACTGATTAAGTGCCCGTCATGTGCCCCAGCACAGGGCATTTGATTTCTAGAGCAAACTAGTACACATCTACAACCCATAAACTCAAACCCATGAGGTTTGTCATCTTTGTCCATTAGACATCTCCTTCTCTGTTTATCATCTGATATGCCCAAAAGAAGAGCCATGATCCAGCTGCTCCTTTCTCCCCCTTTTTTTCCCCATTATTTCCAGGGCTGGGATGGTTCTTTTGAAGCACACAAGGAACTAAGCAGTGGCTGCTGTTTCCTGATTGCTGCACAACATTGTTCTTCTTGCTGGCACTGCTGCACAGGACATTCATGGTTTCATCTTGTCTTTGATCTCGCTCATGGTTTTGCCTTCATCCTTCTGTCTCGAAATGTTCTCTTTCATTTCCTGTGTGAGGAAGCAACTACTCCATTCCTGTATGTAGAAGAATCAGATATGTTTATTGAATCCTGTTTGCTTACAGATTACCAGCAAGACGGCTTTTAAGGAGAGAGAAGTGCCCAGTGTTTCAGCCAAAAGCCTTGACCCCATAAAAAAGGTAAGAGCCTGTGTTGGCGATACTGTCAGATGAATTAAAAACCTCCAGTATCTGCTCCTAATGCACTCCTGCAATGCTGCCTGTTCATTTTGTGTACTATAAGTACTTGTTCTGTTGTCAGACTGGAAGAAGATAATGCATCATGACTAGCTGATAGATAGTTTGTCTTTAGAACAGCTTGAAGTGCCTTGCCAAGACTGCCCTGTTATAATTACCTTCCTAGCATTTCCCAGCCTTCAGCCAATACTTTGCTTTTTCCCCTTACACAGCACAGCAGGACGTGGAAAATCAATTATGCCTTTCTAAAAAAAAACCCACCTTGTGAGATTGAGCCCTAAAATCTAACTCTGAGGTCTCTGTAATTCACAGACTCCAAGATTAGAAAGCCCTGGTGATAATTTACTTTCACTTGGCAGCAAAGTTAGCAAATGTCCTGTTGTCTCAGCTTGTACAGGGGCTTTCTCGGAGACCTGTGGACAGGAGTCGTGTTTAACCATGACTGCATCTTACCTTTTTTGCCAGACCTGGACCATGATTTGTGACCCAGGGTGGGCAGAGGGACATGAGACCCACAGGGTAAGTACCAACCAGGTTCTACTTATTTTCAGTTTTTCCTCCTGGGAGTGTCCTTTGGCTGTCCATGGGGTGTTATTTTTCTGGATGTGTCAGGTGTGTGCAGCACCCTGAGTGTAAGCACAAAGCTCTTCACTGGGACCTGCCTCTTACTCCTTGCCCAGCAAAGGAGCTTTGTCCATCATCCCTTTTTTAGCTGCCTGGGCTGCTTTCTGGAACACATCAGGAGTATTTTCTTGCAGGGGGGAGAATTAATATTTCCATCTTCTCCTTCTTACCCTGAAGGAGGAAAGCAACCTTGGAAGGTTAAGGTTTTTTTCTCCTTGTAATGTTTCAATGTTCCTGTTTTACTGATGTAAACACCCACCAAAAGCACTAATTGAGCAGGCTTTAATGAGTACTTGGCTGCTGAAATTCAGGATTGCATTTGAAATGCTGTCAAAAACATCTGCCAGCTTGTTCCACAAACTGTAAAGGAATTTTAATAGATCATGGAATTGCAGGATAGTATAGGATGAAAGGAGCTTGAAGGAACCAGTTGTAACACTTTGCTTGGGACTGTTTCCAGTTGGGACCTCTTGAGAAATCCATTCATCTATGTGAGCACTCATTCAAATAACAGAAGAAGCCTTCCACATATGCAAGCCAAAATAGTGATTTTTTAGCTCTACAAACGTCAGCCTAAATTTAAAAGTATATATTTAGCTGTAACAATTATTATCAGAATGCTTTCCCTAGAAAATCCATGATGTCACCTACTGAAGACATTTGAGAGCTCCTCTGAGTATGGTTGTAAGGTCCCAAGAAAGTCACAGGTCCATCGGGGACACCACAGGCTTCCTACCATCCCATTTTCTGAGATGACTAGGGAGGATATGTACAGGGAGATTTGTATGCAAAGGGGAGTAGGACGGTGTCTTTGCTACCAGGAACGACTATGACTGTTTGCTGATGGAGGCAGTTTTGCAAATAACCTTGGTTTTCACTGAGCCCTGTCCCTCAGTTGAACAGTGCTTTGAAAAGGAGGGTAGCACCAATTTCTGCTTTGGCAGCAGCTTGGATGTCATCCCCATCATAACCACAACAAGGTTCAAGTGCTCAGTCAGTGTCCATCCAGATCCAAAGAAAACCCATCAGAATTAGCTGATAACAGCTTCCTAAGCTGTTTTGGGTAGAAGAATTCAAGGATCCCAGTCTCCAGAACTGTAGCTATTCCCTCCATCTAGTTCTTCATTTCATGCTGGTCTTCTGCTCCTTCCTTCTTCAGCTCTTTTTCCTTACTATGCCGAGAAAACACATTTCTAGTCTTACAGAGTTGCCCTAGCAGTTTTACCAGCTGGCAGCTCTGCACAAATGCTAAAATCACGTGGGATTTGCTTCTTCATCCTCAACCCTTTGGGCTCTTTTGAAGGCAGACAGCGTAGCATATTAATTGTGTTGTGTCTCCAGCCATCACTGTGTGCAAATGGGCTTCAATCTGTAGATTCCCAAAACATCTATAACATAAATACAAAGAGTTCAACACCAGCTAGAGCCAGTACTCAAAGAGGAGATGAAGTATGCCCTACCAGTGTCTCCATCTCAGGTACCCTAAACAACTGGCATCGGCCAAGTGAAGGTGACCCACTCCATCTGCCGTTCCACAGCTCCCCTCCACTGCACATCGACTGCTGTTAGAGCCCAGGGAAAAGGTATTGCAACCATTTAACAAACCTCTAGGAACATGCCTTGAGAGGCCTTTCCTTTACTGGTTTTCCAGCACCAGTGATGGTTTTGTTATTTTCTTTGCTTGACCTTAAGAATTGCTCTGGGGACAATGACCACTGACAAATGTCAGTGATTTCCTCAGCAAAGTCCCCACATTCCCACTGAGGGAAACTGCAAAGCCAGGCACAACAGGTTAGTACTCGTACCTTTACTGTGGTCTTAACTCACAGCTGAAAGTGCTCTACATGGTCAATAAAGGGAATGAGGATCAGAGTGGGATTACTTTGACTCACTGTTTTTTGAGCTATAAAACACAGGCTACATGCTGAAGCTTTAAAAAAAGCATCTGTAAACAGAAGTGACAAGGGAACGCAGCAGACAGATGACAGTCTTGCTTTTCACTTACAGGAAAGCAAAACTTGATGGAACAAATAAATAGTTGTTCCATAAATAAGTGCTTGAAAGTCACCTGTCGTCATCTATTAGAACACGTGATAAATGCAGACACGAAAGGTAAAGGCTGCTTTGAATCAAACAGCAAAACCCCTGTGAAGTCCTACTGGCAGCACCAGTCATGGCCCTTCCAATTTGGTTAAGAGTCTTTTGCTGTTTGGTGATGAGCAAAGTGAAAATGGATTAGCCAGACAATGCAAAAAGTTGAGACTGGGCAGCTGTGAATTACGTCCTGGTTTAGAGAGTTGTAACAGAAATATTGAGCTCCATCCAAATTAATGGGAATGTCTGTGTGTGAGAGCACCCAAAGAAACCCAAGGCAAGGGCTAAGCATACTGATAACAAAGCAATCAAACTGCTTAGCACTGGAAAAGTGTTGTTTGTATCAAAACAAGATGCAGATGAGTTCAACAGATCACATCCAACAACAGCAGGGTGACAAGGTGCCACACATCACATGTACAAGGGGCTGCTGTAAGATACCCAGAATGAGGAAGAGCAAAGAAAGGGCAGCAGCTTTGACTGCAATTTATGGAGAGTGAAGTCACACAGTAACTGTTTACTCTGAAAGGATGTGAAAGAACTGCCGAAAACTGGGTCACTGTTACCCACCAAGGAGATAGGAGAGACAGAGTGAGAATGCAATAGTGTCACTTGTCCTTCAGCTCAGGACAAGTGATCCTGTCCAGACCAATTTGAGAGACATGTCTTGGTGACTGAGAGTGAGACTATGCAGAGTCAACTTAGGAAAGCTAAACAAAATAAAAATCCTGCTTCTCAAAAAGAACTCAAGCTGAGTTTTGTCACATCGGTCTCTAATGTACCGTATCTCTCAGCAACAGGAAAATCAGAACCGGTACAGCCAATGCCCTGGGCAGGCGTGCTGTGTTGGTGGGAGTGTGTGGGGGGGCTGGGAATAGCAGCTGTTTCTTGGCTGTACTAGAAAGGTTACAACCTGATGAGCTGGAGGTGATCTGGAGTCTTGGGGCTGCCTCTCCAGCCAGGCAGAGGAGATACCCTGCCCTGCACTAGTGGCCCTTCAGATGTTACTTGTCCTGCCTTCCTGAGATCATTCATGAAGCATCTCTTGTGCTGGCCTTCTCGTGACTGGGGAGGTAAATTTCTCGTGCTTTTGACACCGGATTTTCTTGGCCTTCGTGGATGACCCAGAGCAAATCTTGTTCTCTCCTGTTCTGTGTGTAGAAGTGCTTCGAGGCTCCCTGTTCTGGGCAGTGGCATGAGATGCACAGCAGGGTCTTTGCTTTCCCAGCAAGAGACATTTTTCCGTGGAAATCTTGATGCATAACTCCCGAGTGTCAGTTGAGTCTTGCAGAGCAGCTTTCTAGCAGAAGAGAGCCCTGTGCTGTAGAACTGGGATCTATATTTGTGCACAGATAGGAAAGTTCATGACTCTGTATAGAAAACCTGGATGTGTTGTGTGTGTCAACTGTTTTTTCAGTACGTGCTCATATACCCACAGTGACAAATATAGGCTGCCTTACAGTCATCCCTTCTCCTAGACATCCTAGGCTCATGCTAATGTCTGATCCCCACAGTGGCTGCATCCCACAGGAGCGAGGAGACAACACAGTCATTCCCCAAAATACGTTTACTTCTAACCCTGCATAACCCTCTGTGAGTCACTGTCACCTCAACCTCAGCACACAACAGGACAGTTTTGACTGAGTGGGCAATCCAAGCATCTGATAGAAAATTCAGCCCAGAAAGGAGTCAAGCAGAAATTTAGGAGATTTCAATCTTTTGAGTAAACTTGGAGTATTTTTGTCAACGTATAATAAATGTTCAGCTTTGTATTCTGGGGTTATTTAACCCTTTCACTTCAATTAGGTGTGTTGGACATTGGATTCATTTTTACAGAGTTGGTTTTTCTAAGCAAATGTTGAATATTTTCCTTTATAAAATTTCTTCACTGAAAACTTTCCTAATTTGTCTTCTTGTGGCCTTAGGATTTAGTCTGCATATTAAATGTAATTAATGAACTCTTATGTTAAACTGTCAAGGTTTAGGGTCCGGTCTGTCCACTAGACCTGTAACAGATGCTCTCTGTTAGCCCCTCTCCCTCCCCAGAGGGGAAAAGAAGAGAATAAGGGAGAGAGAATTGTTGATAAGAAAAGAAAATGAAAATAGCTTTAATGAAAATAGTAATAGTAAAATGGAATCTATAGAAATACAGGTAAAACCAGTATCAAACCCAACCCCCCGATGGCAATTACATCAGCATCACCACCGATGCTGAGGAGCAGGCTCTGGGGAAGTCCCAGACTGGACTCAGTGGCAGGTGGGAACCAGATTCAGGAGCTGGATTCTGGTACCATATTCAGGAACACACAGCTCAGGATCAAAGGCAGAAGGGATGGAGTCCTCCTCAGACACTGGCTGTTGAAGAAGAGGCTTGACCCTCCTGATCCCTCAGCCTTACACTGGATACGATGGACATGGGCTGGAATCCCTCGCTGGTCAGTTCAGGGTCACCTGTCCTGGCTGCTCCTCACACGTGTGGCCTTTACTTTCTGCACCCCCAGTGTGGTGCACAAGAGCTTGCAGTGACCTTGGTCTGCACGGGAGCCAGGATAAGCAAGAGCATTTCTGCACCTGCCGATCCTCGGCTATAAACACGGAGCGTTAGCGCTGCTGGAAGCAGACACTGGCTGCAAGTATCTGCCAGTAACTTCAGAAAGTGCAGTTACTCAGAAGAGACTGAGCTGAAAAATCACTGACCAGAATTAGTTCTGTTCTAGCTCAAGCCAGGACAGAGGGCCTCCCCCCACCCCATCTCACTGCTGCACAGGACTTGTAGCTGAGTTTTACCACCAGCCCGTACACAGCCACTGAAGAGGACGACGGTCGCTTTGAGCAGTGACTGGATGCCTCTCCCTTCAGTGACGAGCCCTGTTCTGCTGCAGAACAGTGCTCCACAGCCCACAGGACACTTGGGTGCCCATGAACATCCACCAGCCCTCTCCGTCTCACGTTCCTGTCATGGCTCCAGCTTAGCCTGGTGCTTCCAAAGCTCCTCCTAAGGGAACTGGTTTCAGTCCTGGCCAGGAACACTGCAGCAATGCCAGGTTACCACAGGCTTCCCTCTACCTACCCCCGTACCGCCACCTTACCCACTGGCCTTTCAACCTCGCTGCTCATCCCAGTTACACAACCCCACCTCTAAAGTGCAAGGGAAGAACCACCACCAGCAATAGCTGTTGCTTTTCCCCTTCTGGCAGCCAGGACCGGGATTCTTTTTTGTTAGCCACGGGCAACCGGAGAGCTTCACCCCGCTGCTCAGCCAGCTCCCAGCACGCAGCAGGAGCCCAAGCTCCTGCCCCAGCAATGCAGTTCTTCTGGTACTGTCTGCTCTCCTCAGGTGCTTCTCCCAGGTGACATCGCCCCTTTCTCCAGCCGCCTCAGTCCTTTGTTCATTATTTTACAGCACATACCTTGAACTCTTGCTCGACTCAGTCTCACTTGCTTGTAAATAATGAACACAGATGTCACTCAGTAACTGTACACGGGGTTGTTTTAGCCACAACCGAGATTAAATCTGAGAAACAAAACCCTCTTTAAAATTGCAAGGGGCCATGCCCTCTGATCACGAGTGCAATAGGAGCTGATTGTATTATTAAACTTATAGAGGTGACTTCAGGAAACACAATGTGTTTTACTCAAATTGCACACTTTTTTTGACCAGTTGTAAAATAGAGTATATGTGTAAATATTGCCATCGCTGAAGAAGTATTTGTAATTTTAGCATATAAATATAACAGGCTTTTCAACGGGCTTGATGATGCCACGAGGCTGCGCATCAAGCGCTCGGGTAATTCCAAAGGTGTAAATGTATTTGCTGTACAGAGGAAGTGCGTCAGTGCTCCCTTCTCCCAAGGGAACAGAGATGCTGGTCCCTTTTGGAGAGCCAGCGGCTTTCCCCAGAATGGCTGGCACCATCCTGAGGGGCCAGCAGCTTGCTGCTTCACGGAGCAGCTTCCTTGGTGTCTGAACACCAGAGCAGCACGCCTCTCCGGTTCCAGGGAGGGGTGACTGCTTCGCAGTGCAACCGCCAGTGCCGTGCCGCGTGGAACTGCAGCTCAGCCGCCAGCCAAGGGAAGACCTGCAGTTCTGCAGCCAGCACCTCCAGGGAAGGCAAAGGGCAGGAAGCACAGGGCAGGGTGGTGCACCTTGGTGCTTCGCCAGCAACGTCCTAGCTACACGCTGAAGCAATAGTCACGCTGGTGTCATCAGGTAGTGTCGAGAGCAGGACCTCATCTCTGCCACCCTTGCACATCCTTGGAGCGGTCGAAGCACTGCTCCAAGGCCAGCCTCCAGCAGACTGCTCTTTGTGATGAAACACGAAGCCATTGTTTGCAGATGCCTCTGAGGGTCAGTAACATAAGGATGCAAAGGTTTGTCTTCTGAGGCTGCCCAGCATGCAGTGCAGGCGCCTGCCTTGGGGAAGCAGCACTCCAGGCAGCGTGGAATGTATTTTTAAGAGAATAAATCTATTTTTTTGTATTTGCAGACATATATTTGGGCTGGGGCAGCTTAGTTAGAAGACAAATAATGCAAGCAATCTTTTCATAATCGCAGACTCATCCAAGCTAAGCAGATTTTCCAGGGTTACAATATTGCCTCTATCCCTAAAACAAACTTTGCATCCAATAGAGCTAGCAGCACTGTTTCACCCCCACAGAACTTTCTGTCTCAGCATGCTCAGTAGAGGGAAGTCAGCTCTTTCCTCCCCAGGCTGCCCATGCAGTGGATACAGATGGTGCTCACCTCCTTACAGTTACGCAGTGCCCTTAGTCTGCATGCCAAATGTAAACACACACTTTATCTGCATGTCTCTCCTGACTTGAACACTGTCAGCTCTAGAGTGTATAACCAATAAAAACTCTTCTCTTTTTCCATGGTTGTGACGTGGTATTTACAGCTCCCCCTGCCTCCTGCAGTGTCTGCTGGGACTGATGCCCCGGGGTGGGGGGAGGTTTTTTGTGTCTGAACCCTGGCAGATCTCTCACACCCCTTCCTAGGCTGCGTTTGAGGCACCGACCTCACATCACCCGTGACAAATCGAGTACAGCCACTGTCCCCAGAGCCTGGGTGACCCGTACTCAGCACTGGCAGGGAGCTGGAGGAGGGTGGTCTTAGAGGCAACAAGCGCCAGCTTCACCAGGTCTCCTCCCCTCAGCCAGCACAGATTGTAATGGACCCAAGATCCAGTGGCCATCTCCAGGAAGAAGCGGGAGAACACAGTGGTCTGTACAAGTGGCAAAGGCTCCTTCACAGCTCCTACCTGTCTGCTGTGTGCAGGTACAATGAGCACCTGTCATACGCAGCGTGATCCCCCGACTACAACCGTCTGAGCTGGCGAGGGCAGGGAGTTACTTGTGAGGGGCCCTGGGCATGGTATTTCCTATCAGACAAAGCTCTGGGGCAGTCGCCAAAGGGCAAAGCAAGCAGCAATGTCACCACTGGCAGACTCTAGTCTAATTACTGGCTGCACACGGGGAGGAGCAGCACGTGGTGCAAGGATGGAGAGAGAATGCTGCTGAAGCTCGCGGAATGGTGGATGCGCCGAGCACCGCTACCAGGAATTGCAGTGCCCTGCCACGAGGTGCTTACAGCTGGGGACTCTGCTCGGATAACTGCTCTCTCCAACAAGTGGTTATCTAAACGGATGGACACACGTACCCAGGACCTCCTCACAAACAACGTGAACACAGCCTGGAGCTTCGGAAAGGCACCAGTGGAAAAGATGCTTTACCTTGGCTTGCCAACCCAGGCTGGATGATATCTCTAAGTGCGAAACCTAGAAAACAAGTTATCTACCCTTGTTCGAGTGAAATAAAGTTCCAGGGGTGCAGTGATAGTCTAGAAGAGAGACCAGAGTAACAGTGAGCAGAAGTCCCTCCATGGAGAGTCCCCATTGATGGGGACTCACAATTTAATAAAAGAGATCCACGCTTCTGGCCCGATGAGACAGCAAACCTCTGAGCACAGGATACCCAAAGCAGCTTCTGTGAGGGAGGGAAGGGGTGAGTGGGGTCTGGAATGCAGACGTGGTAGAGGGGAACCCCCTCCAGAAGTCCCTTGAGCACACAGGGTGTAACTGTCCTCACAACACCTGAGCCTTTTGAGGGGTGCAGATTTGGCCACCTCGTAATAGGAAAGAGCTGGACAGAGGTCCTGCAGTACCAGAACTCAAAGCCCTCATTACAGACTGAAAGGTCCTGAAACCGGCTGGACACGGGGAGATAAGGAGTTGAGATGTGTGGCTAGAGCCAGTCTAGACAACTAGTACAGAGGACAAGTCTAAAGCTTAGGTGAGATAAACCCCACCCACCCTAAGTAGATATTTCAAACATTACCATGATTCTCTCTGAAAAGTCTTCCCTGAAATGTCTTTGGACAGCTTTTACTGAGGAAGTAAAAGTGAGTTTCAGTGCAAGAACAGGCCCATTACCAATAACCCTTGAGGCTGCCTTCCTTACCCCTTCACGGGGCCAACCCAGGAAAGTCAAACCTAAAGCTACAGTAAAATGACATCTGCTTTGCGTTGCTTTGGAGCGTGGTCACGTTTCACGTGGCTGAAAGGCTCCCGGTACCACATCACCAACATCTTCAGTTGGCTGGAAGGGGGAAGAGCCACATGCGACAGGGCAGGTGCTCAGCTCCCCGGATCAAGCTGTGTATGGGAGAAGGGGACGATGCTGCACGCCCAGAAGTGCAGGACGGTGGAGCTCGGGCTGCATTCCTGACGTAACTGCACTGCCCCTTTTATCACAGCTCCCAGAGTCTGCGGTTGGTGTTTCCCAAGCACTTCCTAAGCACCGCTGACTTGATGCCTGTTAGGATCCAGAGGTGATGGGCAGACTCCAGAGGCCCTGGAGGAGCTTTGCTAGGACAAGCCAACGACCTTTGTAGAGAAGCAACAGCTTTTAGCAGAGCAACTGACAAAGCTCAGAGAGGCTACTTTAAGAGTTTGTGCTTTGGATAAGACACGTTGGAGACTGACCTGCAGAGGGTGGGAGGGGACGCTTTAACTCTCCCCTGGCCTTCTCAAGGTGACTTCTCAAGGCTTTGCTTTTTTGGTAGCACCCAGAGCATAAGGGATGGAAGGGACAATGCCAATAGTTCTGCAAGACCTGGGTGCTTTAGGGAAGGATGTCAGCATCAGCATTTCCTGGGCGTCTCAATATTCCTTCCAAATTAACAAAAAAATGGAACCTTCAGCAATCAGATGCATTGGAATTTAAAAAAATCACTGGTAAGGGCAGCAAACTTGAAAACAAATCAGCCCCTGGCATCTGATTCTCTTTTAGTACAGATCTTTTAGGAAAAGTAGCTCATGGAATCATCACCACCTTTGAAAAGAATCTGACGTATGCACGTGAGTTCAGTCACCTCACGTTTTGCACCCATTTCATGGCTCAAAGGCTACGAGATGAACTCCGAGCACCTTGCTGCTGACAGTACCCTCAGCTGAACTTCTTAATAAAAACCAGCCAGAGACCACGTCAGATGAGGAGACTCATAATAAAAAAACTGAAACACCCCAGTGAACTTGTTCCTCGTGGTTTATGATCCAGTCACCAAGACAGCACAACAGGGAGACCCCATACATACTTCCAAATTACATTCCACTACAGGCAACTCCATAGCAAATATTCTCAGTTCCATACAAAGACTGAACAGGAAGACCCTGAGCTAACAGCGTTTGACTGCAGAGTACAAGCTAGCACCCGACAAACACCCAGGCACCTGGAAAACTGAGAAATGCAACTCTTCCTGCAGGTTCCCCCCACCCAGCATCGCCGTCCAGGCAGGGAATGGATGCGTTTACTCAGGATTCAGAGAGCCGTGGCAGATTATTGTGGTCCTTCATCTCTAGTGCAGAAAGGGCCCAGCTAGGGAAGGACATCCTTCTTCCCAATTAGTTTTGTTGTCAGAGATGCAATTCACCTCCCCTGGAGCAGAGCGAGAAGGGGCAGGTCCCTGAGAAGAGGTGGAAAGGTACAGTACAGAGCGTGCAACCAGAGCCCGTCACAGGGTTTAGTGACGATGCCCAGCACCCTCAAATAAAGGTCACCCACAATCTGCTGGAATGGGACAATCCCTACGGGGAAGTCAGGGCAAGCAATCAGCAATGGCTGCACCACGGGGAGGGAGGTTGAAATGAAGCAGGTCTGGAGACCCATTTAGTTACAGTGCCACCCCCTCCTCAGCAGGGCACAGCGGTAGGAAGGCTGCACAAGCAGCACTGAAATAAGACAAAAGGTCCATCTGACAGACCCTGGCACGGAGAGCAGAGCAACAGGCTCCCAAACACATACACTGATGGTCTGGACTCGGAGCCACCGCTTGAGACACAGCGGAAGGCACTCCTGGGTTGACAGAAGCAGCGAGGCAAGAGCTGCTAAATGCTGGGAGAGCATCTGCTCGAGGAGCATCACACCCCAATAGTGCTGCAGAGAGTGCGAGACCATCCTGCTCCTGGACAAAACATGGAGGTTTCACCACGTGGCCTGGCAGAGCTGAACCCCAACGCTAAGCTGACTCCAGTGCAAGCTCAGGCCACCTCTTCCAGGTCTGCCAGCTCCAGCTGGCCTCAGGCTGATGAGGTGAGCTTCTCACCAAGCTCCCAGCTCCATCCCAGCAGAAGAAAGGGAACAGTCTTCTACCTGCAGCAACCTCTGCTCCCCTCTGCTTCGGGTGCAACCAGTGCCACTGGTTTCTCAACCATGAGAAACTGGGCCACCCAGGGCAAAAGCTGCAGCACAGCAGCTCTGGCGTCTCCAGCCAGTAGCTGCACATGGCCTTATCTCTGTCTTTGCCGAGTCTCAAACACCCCTAGGAGCTGAAAGAACTCTGAGCTACTCACTCTAATAACTATAAGGCTTGTTAGCAGGGCCTGTCTGAGGAACAGGTCCGGAGCCCCCAGAGGTAACAGAGGAGGCAGGATGCAGCAGGCCATGGACCACAGTCATCACATTCCCAGGGAGGTCTCTGAAAGCAATGAGAAGGCTACATCAAGGCACAGGGCCTCCTCGTCTCCTCCTAGCATCCCCACTCCTTCCCTGGTGCCTGTCACCACCAGCAGCTGACACCCCCACTGACTCCTTGCACACCTTCAGGAAGGGGGAGAACTGTTGGGGCTTCACCTCCACCTTCTTGTTTCCGTGGTTGCCATACTTCTCAGATGTCTTTTTGACAGGACAGCCAGGTGAAAGATTAGCCCCCCTCGGTGAAACCAATGGCAATGTGGAAAAGGGAGTCTGTGTCAATGTCTTGACAAATTACTCTGTGTTGCTTGACAGAATGAGCCTGCTGAACAGCCTGCTAAGTCGCAGTCAGAACGTTTGTTCTGAAGCAGGACAAAGCAGCTGAAAATAACATTAATAGGCTGATGCAGAATATTTGTCTGGAAAAGACACCATTTGGCTATGTTGTTGAGGACTGTTTTAATTCCCAGCAGGCCACAAGTACTTTTCCAAGCCTCTGACACCTCGCTAGAGCAAGTGGCTGACAGTCCTCGTGGCGAGAGGCAGCAGCATCACTAATCCCAGCAGCAAACCACACCACAAAGATGAAGACCCAGAGGGTGGAAGCCTGGCTACAGAACATAGCACCCCCATTCTCAGGTCCTCTTCCCATCCTCAGTGGGATTAGCCAGGAGCTGATCAGCTAAGAGCTGCTGATCCAGCTGCTGGTGGATTTTTAAGAGCTGTTACACCCCATCCTGGAGCGGGATTTCTCTGGGTAGCGATGCTGACAGGCTTTTACTTGAACATAAGACAGGGAGTCTTCACTCTCAAATTACTCTCTACTTACTCCCAGTCTCCCCCTGCACACTCCTCCTCCATGCCCTGCCGGACTCCCGGTTCCTGCCCCACTTCACTGGCAGTTTTCTGATCAGCCATCTGTCCTGTCCCCAGGAAGGGAAAGCAGGGATGAGTAGCACCCTCTTCAGTACAGGGATCAAGCAGCAGCAACATCTGCAGAGTTAGAGATATGAGGAAGGTAGCAGTAATTTAGACAGAGGGCTGGGATAGAAAATCCCCCATAGCACCAAATGCAGCCACTTCAAACGGGCTTAGTCCTTGACACCTCAACTCAATGCCCACAGGCTGCTGCCCCTACACATCAGTCCTCCCAGCTTGCCAGATGAGCTGCCTGGGGAGATAACCCCTCACAGACTTCAACATCTCACGAGAAAGCAACCAGAAGACAATAAACACGCTCGGGAGGAAGAATGACCTCCAGCTACTCAGGAGATGCCAGAAAACAGCAGAAGCAACAATGCCAGGAGATGGAAAGGCTACGGCCAAAGACAACACAGCCATAAACAAGTAGGGGCTGCAGTCACGTCTGTGCATTTTCTTCTTGGGCAATCTAACTGTAGATGGATGAGCGTGGGACAGGCTGAGGTACTGGTCCTCTAGCAGAACAGAAGGGGCAAGGACAGAAAAACTGAAAGGTAGAAAAAACAGGATGAGACCACAGGTGACACGAAAAGCTGTAGAAAGAGGATGAGAAAAGTTGGAAGAAATAAGAAGAGTCTAGTGCCAGGTGGGGGAAAAAGGACACGTGTTTAAATAAGACTGCTCTGTGCAATGAAAAGGCAGCTCTGTGCGGTTGATTAACAAGGAAAATAGGTGGAAAAGCAGCAAAATCCAAGTGATTTTCAGAAGTGTAACAATGGCAGCTGCAACATCGTCCCATTGACCTGGCAGAAATGAAATGAAAAGATACAGAGCTCCCACCTACCACGTGCAGAGGCTGAGGGAGTAGCTCCTTCTCTTAACTTACCCTCTAGGCAACTGTTTCTATGTAAAGAAACATGAGAAATTTTTCTAGTTTTTCCATACAAATCTCCAATTCTGAGGATTTCTTTTGTTGAAGTTATTTAATAAAACAGTATGCTTAGCACACTAATACCAGCCTGCTTTCTAAAGCTGGATGCATTCGGTGTGGCAGGCAACAGACCACTCTGGAAGGCTGTGATTTGCTGTTTCTTACTAGGGAAACAGTTGCACCAAATTCTCAAACACCAGGTAAGAACAGAATCAGTCCAAAAAAAAAAATTATTATTATTATTCAAAACAAAACCCAACAAAAAGTTTACATAAATTCTACACTAAGCTACTATTTGTAGCAATCAGCTTCTAGAGGGCCTTGGGAAATTACCAAGTCGTAAATACACATATAGGTAGAAAAAAAACCCCTAAAAAACCTCCAGTTATAAGCTTGACTTTCATAAAAGTATCTGCAGAGTCAAAAAAGTCCCTGACCAGCTCGGTAGCAAAGGATTCGGTGTACACTGACACTTCAACAGCTGTAAGAGTCTCCAGATGGGGATGCCCAGCTGAAGGGTAGGCAAGGCCATCGTAACTCAAGCATTCCACGGGACCTCAGGGCTGAGGCCATTCAGCAGACACCGTCCCATCCCAGGCGAGCATCTTCAGCCCAGACTCCCCAACAGCAGCACCTGGGGTCCCGTCACTCCTCTTCCAGTACCTCCTACTTCTCTTACATGCTGGCAGCTTGTTGCGGGGGGACACCAGGCGTGGGCTGGCGAGGCAAAGTATACATGGCCCCGAGGAACTGGTCTGCGATGCGACCGGCTTCTCGCAGTCCGCTCAGCAGAGCGCCGTGAACGGTGGCAGGGTAGTTGCGAATCGTATGCTCTCCCGCGAAGAACAGGCGAGGAATAGGCTGGGGGGACAGAGGTCACAGTTACTGCTTGCTCACGTTCCTTCCGAATCCTCAGCAGATACTTTAAGGATGTTAAAATTACCCCCCCCCCAGTCTCTGTTAATATGAAGGTGGGGGGTATAAACCAGCCTATATTCAAAATATTCTGACCTCCAAGTGTCCTGCGAGCTACCAAGAGGAGTTTTATGTATGTAGCGAGGGTTTCATGTTTGCAAGGACTGTGACACGAAGAAATGTTTTCCAATTATTTGCTATGCTTTGATACAAGATAAAGCCCAGCTTGAAAAAGGGTACTTTGGGAACCAGATAAGGAGGTGAACGTCCCCAGCTCTGTTCCAAACCTGTGTTTGAATGTTCCATTTGCAACCCTACAGCCAAACTCTTACATCATCTTTAGCAACAGTGGTTTCCGATCCTGGGACATGAACTTTAGCACAGTAAGCAAACAAATCCTTCTGCAATTCACCTAAATTAGCAGTTTCACTTTAAAGTGAGACCTAAAACAACTACTGACAGTCATAAAAGTAGGAGGAAAACAGATTTTCATCTATTGCACTCTGCAGAGAACCATTTTATCCATAGCTGTTTATTGATGACCTGTATCACTAGAAAGACAACCTAAATAAAGCCAAAGCCATAGATCCTGCCCTGCTATCGTTCTTTCAGAACAGCTATTGCTTTCAAGAGATCATCCTCTGAAAGCGAGCTGGAGATGACTTGGGTTTGCTCCCAGTTTTGGAGACCTTTTGGTTCCTCTCACTCTGGCCTTCACCCTCTTTCAAATCACCACTACTGATATAGGGTGATGGACAACATAAATATGGAGCCTTAAAGGCAGTAAATTTATCCTACAATACTCTGTTCAGACCTCAGTCTGACTTTCTGAATCAATGTGCTGCTCTTCTAGTAAACAAAGGACACCAAACCTAGGAAGGCAGAATTCATGGGTGATTTGAACCAGTTTTCCATCCATCAGCAGATGCAAGTTATCTCAACTTGTGGTGGGATATGCATGCAAATTACTTAGAAAAAGAATCCTGGTTTGGGTTTTTTCTTAGAAGAACTGAAACAACTCTCACCTGAGGAGCACCTGGAATGGCTGGCCCTGGAGTAATTGGCTGGGCCATCAAGTCATAGTCATTTCCAGAAGATCCAGCTGCTACGTAGGAGTAAGATCCGCGGGCCCACGGGTCAGCACGCCATCGAGACACCACAGTCTCCTTCGGCTGAGACAAGACAGAAACTTCAGTTGTTGACAAAGCGCAAGTTCTACGGTTAGTACGAAGTACAGAAGATGGAAAATGCAAGAATCATAGACACAAAGTCCTTAGGCTCGGGCTAATGGTGGAAGTCCCAAGTCCCCCGAGTTTCAGCAGCACGCACACTGAGGTAAATAACTTGTCTTTGGTGGCAGCACCCTAATTCCTTCCAACATTACCAGAGCCTACTGCCCTGCAACTCCCACTTTGCAGCCAGGTGTAGGTGCACACCGTGTCCTGTTTGCTCCATTGCTTCTCCTGTTATCAAGGTAATGACAAGATGTGCTCCCTACTCCTTTATGTCCTTTTGGCCACAGCTCATCAGATCTGTTCTGACTATGACACAGGCCCACAGGAGGTCTGCAACTCACCTGGGAAAATGGAAACACTTCTATTTCTCCGACCCACCTGTTTGCCAAGATAAGGGTCACGGCGAAAGCTATTCCAGTGAAAGATGCAACAGTGAGAGTGTCATCAGGACTCAAACCAGCATCACTCTAAGGCATAACATGACTGCTAGTCAAGAGAAAATGGGACAGCTTTATAACCTTGCAGACGTAACGGTGCCAAGTGGGGGGTGTGAATCTCAACCGGCCGAGACTCGGCCCAAATGTGTGACCGAGTTTTAACACGCATCGTACCCCATAAATGCAAACATCGAGACAGAAACCTCATCTCTTCTTGGGCACGAAGATATTTCATGGAATTTCTACCTGAACTGACCCTGCCACAAAGGAGAGAGAGGCTCTGTCTAGTGAGGGCACTCCCCAGAAGCCAGTCCCCAGGCACCATACGGCACGGTGGCAAGGGAAGTCTCCTGGAGCCCAACACCAACAGATCTGAGGTGATCTCTCTGAGGCTGGCCTCAGCCAGGCTGTAGTGGATGCCTTCTGCTCAGTCTGAGGAAAGGCCACAGAGGACAGGGGCCACGTTCCAAGGCGTAAGACACCACTGGAGGTCAGAGATCATACTTCCCAATAGAGCCTGATGACTTAATTGAGAAAATTCCTCACCACAATTTTCAGCACTTTTTTATCCAGAAGGTAGGAAACCTGTTCTCCCATGTAACAAGCAATGGACAAGAGGAACCGGCCTCAAGCTGCCGCAAGGGAGGTTTAGGTTGGAGCTGAAGAACAATTTCTTC
>JANHFX010023820.1:0-19201 GCA_027560015.1 Chloroceryle amazona
ACCTCTCCAGCTCTCAGTGCAAAGCACAGCACTGGGAGGGCTGCTGTGGGGAACATTAACTCCAGCTCAGCCAGACCAAATAAAATACTTTGCTAAAATATGGTGTGGGAGAGAACATTTGGAGCATCAGAGCCTGTGCTGTCACAGGCACCCATCCTGTGCTTTGTCAAAGGTCCTTGCCTCCCTTCAGCTTTACCACTTTACATGACCAAGAGCCACTGTTCTGAAGACATTTCTGAGGAAGCTTTAAGGACCTTATAATTTCCTCACTGGCAGTTGTTGGTCAACTGCACCGGCTATTCACGGTATGAATTAATCAGAGGGGCTTTAGAATACTTGTAGGTGTTGTACTTCTTTATTTATTTTAATTTGTCTTGCCTTTTGTACCTTTTTCCCACCATTTTCTTTTCTGCCACTTGCCAGTGTGCAGAGCTGTTTCCATCACTCAGGAACATATTTATCTGATGCTGTGATAAAAGGATACACTACCATCCTTTCAAACTGTCATCTGCTTAAAAGAAATGTCAACAGTGCCAAAAGCTGTGATGTTCATCACATTGACACTTCAGGGGTACAATTAAATGGCTAGATTAAGACCCACGTGGGTCAATTTTTTCATTTATTACAGCTAAATGAAGTT
Source organism: Chloroceryle amazona (assembly GCA_027560015.1). Lineage (NCBI taxonomy): Eukaryota > Metazoa > Chordata > Aves > Coraciiformes > Cerylidae > Chloroceryle > Chloroceryle amazona. The sequence goes on from JANHFX010023820.1 coordinate 641, forward strand.
GAGTGTTGCAAATGGAAAATGCCTCTTACTAAGCACTTAACATAATCTCTTTCTGTTAGCTTAGACACCTACAGAGAGGACATATCTTGCATTAGCTCACTGAAGTACACTATAAAGGTCCAGAAAAATGTCAAATAAAAGGGCAATGGTGTGGGTTTTCCTACCAGTGCAGAGAAGTAATTCTCAGCACTGCTGTGGTGGGGAGACCTGGGGAAGGATGGAGGTTGATTTCACAAGTCAGGAGAGAAACACTTCAAGGTTCTATTCTGTTCACTCAGACTGTGCCTCCTCAATCCAGAGACCCTTTCAGTGAGCCATTCACATAAAGTCCCAAAGAAGGCAAAAAGAGATTTTGCTAACCTGTGAAGGTGTATTGGACAGAGACAGATAATTATTCGGCTATCTCAGCTAACTTTTGGTGGCAGCTCTGGCATTAATAGCATCTGCTTCACTCTTTTAATATGATATTAACATAATCTACAAACATGTTTCTTTTCTGGGTTAGATAATTGGCCCATCCACCTGAGTAAGGCTGGTATTTTAATGTTGGCAGGTTGAAATAATGATGATTCCCTTTTCACGTCTTATGGTATTTATTATAAGAGAGTCATAGTTATTCCTGCCAATCAATATATGACAATGTAAGTGTCAGGAGGAAAAAAGGAGTGGGCTCTTGCTGTATTATAATTATTGTTGCAGCAAGCAGTTTTGACCATCCAGGGTGACTCAAAGCCAGCAAGAGGAAAGACAAGGGAGTTGCCAAACACCAGCTAAAACTATTGTAAGAATTGACCTAGAGGAAGCCTTAAAACAATGTGCCTAAGATGCAAAAATCTGCCTTTATGGAAAAAAAAGGAGAAAAAGGAAAAGGAAACAAGCATATGGAGTTCCTGTAAGAGAACGTGACTTTATTTAAATCTTATAGAGAAAATTGAGATCCCTTTTGCTTGCAGAAGTGATTACCTCTTCAGGTTTGTTTTTTTTCCCTTCCTCCATTTTGTAAGCTCAAAGTGGTTTGATTTTTTTTTTTATATATATTACTGAAAGGTGCTTCACTGACAGCACAGAGGAAAAAAGTACAATCCCTCTGCCTTCAATGACAGAACAAAGCCAGCACAGACAGCAATATTCTTTGTATCGGTCTATCATTGTATCTCAAGTCTATTCAGAAGTGATCAGTCCTAAGGCAAGAAGTGATGCTGTTATGTAGTGCAGTGCAGCCATCAGTGTCAATTTTATGTCTGTCAGCTGGGTACAAGCTGTGGCAATGCTGCATTGATCCTTTGGCAACCCCAGCAGCCCAGGATGCTGGCTGCTTAAAGTAGCTGCATCTACACTGGCTTAGATACATCTGAGCAATGCCAGCCTGCCTGTGGGCAATGCCTTCTTGTGGATAGCCAAAAATCAGCCCAGTAGGAGGGATGTTCTTCAGCAAAGGTTCTCCTCTGCTAATTCTGGGGAAGGATGAAGGCAAGGGGTGGAGAAACAGACCCATGATGCCATGTTTCAGTCCAACAGATTACCTTATCCAACTCACTATAGGCCTACCAGATTGTGGAAAAGAAGCATAGAAAACCCATCCTCTTGTTTTCTGAAGACACCTAGAATCATGAACTCGTTGAGTTCATGTCCCTGAGTTTGCACCTATGAACTGGTTTGAAATAGAGCCTGACTTCCTTTATGTAGCCTCACTATTACTGCATCTTCACATGATTCTGCAAGGACAGAAGACATGGGGAGGGAGACAGACATAACAGATCTGGAAAGTTGTGATGTGAATAACAAGAGTATGACAACAGAAAACATCTTCCAAAATCACTGCTACAGCTTCTTTTCATGGGGGGCAACCAATAGCTAAAACTGCAAATTATTATAACAGAGCTCATGCTGTAAGAGACTGTTCTGAAGACTGTTTGATCACTTGGTAATCTGTGGGGAAGTGAACTATCTGCATTTTCCTGTAACACTGCATTTGAAACCATTTGAAAGTTTGACTCCAAGTAGAAGTTCCAAAGACTTTTGAAATTTCTGGTTATAGTATCCAGATAAGTAGGAGCAACATTAAAATGAAAGGTAAAATTAATGTATTCTAAAATACTTCACCTGTGATCAGTAGAACTCAAACCTATGGGTGTTAATTTCTATTTTAGGAGATAATGTTAGGTTATCTTAAATATTCCAGGAGAATACTTCCTCTCATTCTTCACTTTCTAAAAGAAAAAATGAATTAGGGAAAGTAAAAGTATTAAATCACATTCAGATATAAGAAAAATAGGGAAGAAATATTAAATTACCCGTTGGAAAAGAAAACATTTTCTAGATTGTATCTGAAATATAGGGCAGAGGTAAACAGTGGCATACAGTAAATCCTGCTTGTCAGGATTTAGGCCTGTTCATGCTGGGACATCCCTCTGTGTCAGGTAACCATGCTTCTATCACAGAAGCCAGGATATAGAGCTGGGGGTGGTTGGCTCCCTGATGTCAACAAGCAGAGCTTCCTTCATCAGGACACTTTAACCTGCAGCTTGGTAATGGCATACTGAGAGTGCTCCCAACATTTTTCAGTCCTAGTCTCTCCAGGGTCTCTCTATTATACAGTTTTGACAATTTACCTGAAAGTTAGCATTTGGGAAGGTACCAACAGTAAGAAACATCTACAAAAATCAAGGCTGATCAACAGGAAACAGGGGACTGGGTCTGAAAAGTGGATGTGCTTGTCGGGATGAATGTTCATCCCTGACTGTACTGATGCATTTACCCCTTTCTGCAGGAACATGCCGTGGCCACACAGCTGGACAGTCTCCTAGGAGGTATGTGTGGAAGTTGCACTCCACAGCCTGCTAGGAAGATAAGTCGACAGATCTCAACTCTTGCATGAATCCAGAGGCAAACAGGAGGAGGGGGGGGCCAGAATAACAGCTGGCTATTTTCTCCTTACACCTTATGCTCTGTTTTCCTCTCGTTGCTCTGCACTGAGTACTGACAGGCAGGAAACATGACTTCCTTGGGGTCTTATTACATAAGAAACACATCAGCAGAAATTAAGTTACTCCTTGACAGAATCCACGGTGCCATGTGTCACTTCTGACGGAACAACAGCTTTCTCCATCAGCTTCATTTGAAAATGACAGGAAATGATTGTGTGGGGACAGCGGGATGTTCCAGCTGCTGCAGATTAGACAAGTCACCTTCTATATGCCAGCTTGAACAAGAGGAAAAAAAGAAAGTGGGTGATGAAGCACTCCTAATTTGGAAAACACTTAACCTGTATGCAATTATCATATATAGTGCCTCTAGTAGATCAGCTCTGCCACTTTCCACTCTTACAAAACAACAGACACATGCTGGGGATCACCACAGGACTACAGCTTCATGCAACTGGATTAAAATGTAAGATGCTGTGTAATTTTCCACAAACCTGCTTATTTAATCAGTGCTGCCAGGAAAAGCCAGTGGTCCTCATTTCCTTAAGAAGGTAGAGAAACACAAAACAAAATAAAAGAGTATTTCCTTGCGAGGCAAAGATGATTTGTGAAAGCGTTAGGGGTGAATGGGTGGCACTGAAGTTTTGCTGTAGTTTTTATCACAGCATGCACCTAAGGTCATTAAATACAGATGGAATATACTTCCTATTGTACAGCCAAAATTGCTAATAAATCAAAAGCTGCAAGGGTTCTGAAAGTTGTAATGATTAGGCTTTTTTTTTGGTAAAACTGTTCCCTAAAGCGGCTGCTTTAAAGAAAAACGAGTAGGCTACCTGATCCATAAATCAATGGGGCTTATTTAGTGATTGAATGAAAACAAATTGAATGGAAATTAGACAGTAGTTCTTTTCCTGCTGTTACAGAGAGGCTAAAAAGTGCACCCTCTGATATTTCTATTGCATTTCTGTCTTCTCAAATGCCCTTTTTTCAGCTGAAGTGCTTTATCTGTAGCACATTCTTCATCTTGTATACTAAAAATAGGTAAGTGTATGACACTTGTCTTAGTTCTGAGTCTCCAATCTGGGATTTTTTCTGCATATGGGAGACCTGAAAATGAACTTCAGGTCTGAATTATATGTTTATAAACAGAAGACATTTATTAGTGTTATCCTTTCATTTTTGCTACCCATTGCAACTGCCTACAGGCTTTTCTTTCCTGACCATCGCCAGCCATTCTGGGACACCTAAGTTAATTACAGGTGCAGTTTGGTTTCAGCTGCAATAGGTTCACCCTTGTAAACCCTGACAAATGCCAGGGTCTGTATTAACTAACTCATTCGCAGGCGCTCCTGAAGTAAGCACCTCCCAATCAGGGAGCCCTGAGGAGCATGGTGCAGGTGATACCCACATCCATGTTTCTCTGGAGGGAGGGGATGTATTTCCAGGGGCCAGTATGTTATATGGTTTTTGAGGGAACTGCAGCCCTGAGGACAAATTTCTGAGGTTTCATCTGCCTTCAGCAAGTCTCACCTTCTCTATGATGCAGGGAAAATCTGAAGGGGTAATGTCATAGAAAAGAGTTTTGTTTCATAATTTGTTATGCCCACAAAGATCTTGGCCAGGGCTTGTAGGAGACAGCTGCATGCCTGCCCCACACCTGAGATCTACTCATCCCACATATTAATGCAACGGGTTGTGCAGACCCCACTGAGCAGGGAGTCCAGGGAGCTGACCAGACATAAGCAGGCTTGTAGCCATCATGGATTTAACCAATATCCCCTCTCTGCAATTCAGCACATAGACCACTGTCATCTTCTTGCAATTGGAGGCTGTCCTCTATTTTACATTTTTAATACGTAGACAACAAGTTCTCCATGGAACAGCAATGTGCCATTGTGGCCAGGAAGGCCAATGATCTCCTGGGGTGCATTAAGAAGAGTGTGTCCAGCAGATCGAGGGAGGTTCTGCTCCTCATCTACTCTGCACTGGTGAGACCTCACCTGGAGTATTGTGTCCAGTTCTGGGCTCCCCAGTTCAAGAGAGACAGGGATCTGCTCAAGAGAGTCCAATGGAGGCTACAAGGATGTTGAAGGGACTGGAACACTTGCCTTATGAGGAAAGGCTGAGACACCTGGGACTCTTTAGTCTGGAGAAGAGAAGATTGAGAGGGGATCTGATAAATGTTTATAAATATCTGAAGGCTGAGTGTCAAGAGGAAAGGGACAGCATCTTCTCACTTATGCCCTGTGATAGAACAAGGGGGAATGGATGTAAGCTGGACCACAGGAGGTTCCATCTTAACATGAGAAGGAACTTCTTTACTGTAGGGGTCACAGAGCACTGGAACAGGCTCCCCAGAGAGGTTGTGGAGTCTCCTTCTCCAGAGATTTTCAAAACCCTCCTGGATGTGTTCCTGTTTGACCTGTGCTGGTCCTGACCTGGTCCTGCTTTGTGACCTGTGCTGGACCTGACCGGTCCTGCTCTGGCAGGGGGTCTTGGGTTCGAACATCTCCAAACTCCCTTCCAACCCCTGACACCCTGTGATACCTGTGATAGGTCAAATTCTGTTTCTTCAAGTGTTTCTTAAATGTAGTGCAAATAGCTTCAGACTTGACACAACAGAAATTGTTTTCTGTATCGTGATAAAGTGATGTCCCTGGGGGAAACATGGAGATATTGCACCTCCCTCTGTCAAAACAGATTCTGGGCAGATGGCCTATCCTTTACCTCAAAAAGAAAAACTACTGCAAGTGGAATTACCAGAGATGTGATTTATACCAAGGAGGATATCCTGCAGCTGTTCAGGTTTCCTGCATGAATCTTTCATTTGTTTGTGCTCGTTCCTTTTTGTACTGGTGAAACACATCTATTTGGGCCTGGCGGGCTGAATGGCCTGGGTATCATCATTAAGCAGACATGTGAAGAAATGATACGTGTACCAGGTAATCACACTCAGGCAGAGCCTGGGAATCCCACTGCAACTCTTTAACGTACACAAGAATCTGTCAGTAGACTCACAGGGTTTCATCTGAGGACTTTTGCCACTTGAGCCATGTGAATCTACGGCTGCCTCTGTGATAATTAATCTATTCTCTTTTGTACGCCTGAATGTTCGTGTATTTATTCTCTTTCATAAGCTCCTTTAGCTGGCACATGAAACTGAGGGAAAGAGGGGGAATTAGTCATCCCCACAGCCCAGATAGGGAGCTGAAGTTGATGGGTGTTTTTGTGAGGGAGTGCACAAAATACAAGGTCAGCTCTTAAATGTGAACACCTTATCAGAGAACGAGACCTCTGTCTACTTCAAGGTGAAAAGTCTGAGTGTTCTTGCCTGCTATTTTTAAGCACTGCTGTGTAGAGTTTGGCTTTATTCGTGTCAGATAGTTTATGAATTTTGGAATCTTCATACCCAGAAAGTGAGCTCTTCTGCCATTTTACCATTCTGCTTTCTCCACTCAAAACAGAAAACGTGTGTCTTACACCCCGAAGTGTGGATGTCCATCTAGCAGCAGCTCCTGGCCCACAGAAGAGTTACCATTCATTGCAGCTTTCAGAAGTAACCAGACCAGCTAAGCACCACTGAACGACTCCTCCATTGCCAGAGAAGTCCCTCCCTGCTGTGCTACTCAGCACAAAGCCCTGCTCTTGGTGAGAGTGCTGTGTGCTCACCCGGATGACTTGTGCTTGAGACTGGGGATCAGCTCACACAGGCTTCAGTGCAGCCTTCCCCGTGGCTTGCCTTCAGCTATCTGTGTTTGAAGACCAAGCTGTAAAAGGGTTGATGTCTACAGACTTTCTTGTGTGCTTTCCAAATCATCTTCTGGGCACCAAGTTCACCATATAGTGAGAAGCCTTCCTGCTACGTTAAAGGACAGATTTCCTGGTGCCTTGTGTTTTTTACAAAGAGAGCTGGAAAATATGGATATTTAATCTCTAGTCTAGCTGGTGAATCCCTACAAGAAAAAATATGGACTCTAGCAGGTCTCTAGCAGAATACCAGATACTGCTATTGCAACTTCCAAAAGATATGTCAGCCTGGCTACAACTGCTTAGCAGCCTCTCCAATTCATGTCTAGAGCTGCAGCCAGAATATGATATGGTCAGTTCTGGTCCCTGAGAGCTAGGAAGGCTCACAGTAGTATTTCTTCTTATGTTGACCTCAGTAGCTACAAAGTGTCCATCCAACACTTTGTTGGGTGCTATCTATGTGCCAAAAGCAGAAAAGTTGTTGTATGTATTGCATGGCAAAAGAGATTCATCTTTTTTGTCATGAGCTTCCTTCAAAACAAAGGTCCCTCACAAATTCAACTAACATTACAGGAAGGAGTGTGCACAAGCAGAAGGGAAACAAAAGTATTCAGCCTGAGGAGACACACTGGGCAGACCAAAAGGTAGCTATGAATGAGGAACAACAGTCAGCTGGAATAATGAGTCGGAAAAAAATTTGCTAAACCAAAATAAATAGGCAGCAAAGGGTCAATCAACTGATAGCAGTAAAGATGATGTAGGACTGAGAGAGTGATGGCCAGTGGGTATGTCTCTTCAATATTTTTATCCAAAGCCTCTTATTCTCCACTCTTGGCTTACTTACTGACATTTTTTTTTTTCAGATGAATATGAAGAAGACAGCGGGTAACTCTTTGTATCTTTATTCATCTATCTTTTGTCCATGAATCCAGTCAGCCTCCCAGCAGCTTTCAGTTTTGATGGTCACAGGGCAGAGAAACCACTTCCCTAGGTGTTATTCTCTGAAGTCTAGCTTGAGTCTGCAATTACCTGCCCAGCACAGGATCTCCCTGCATATGTTAATATTCATTTTTTATCACAGTACCACCACATAACAATGCTATAAACATTTACTCTAATTTTGTAGCCAAGAGCAAGCAATGGTAATTTGCCACTGTAATAATGTTTGTGAAGCCTTCCTGAAAAATGGCAGGCAGGAAAACAAGAATAACTGGAACTAATGGAGATAAAAATCCACAGTTATAAAGATATATGGCACTTTGGAAAATTGATTCAGTACCTCTAGCCAAAAGCAAAAGGGAGAATGCATGGCATCCAGTCATTCTCAATCTACTTATCGTGAGTCTTCCTGATTGAATTGGTATCGGTATAAATCAGAGGAGTAATAGAATTGGTACCAACAGTGCTCCACTGATACAAAGTCAGTGTGAGATCAGAATCAGTCTGAAGATGTGGTTTTGAGTTACCTTGCTGCACGCTACTTAGTATGAAATATTACTGAGTATTTTTTACACTACACATGACTTAAGTAGGATGTGCAGCATTTTGCAGCTCTTATATGAGGACTAGATAAACCAGAAAAGTTACTTAATGGGAAAAAAAGAATCCTATTTGCCAGGATACCAGTTTGTTGTCTTTTGGAAAGGGTCTTGTACCTAGCATTCACTAAGCATCACTTATCCATATGTTTTTTGGTTGTTGGTTGGTTTTGTTTTTAAAGAGGAAAACATCACTGTGCTTGATTTCATGGGGAAAAGCTGGGTTTCTTGACACACGGTAGAAACTTTGAAAATATTCAATGTGGACATTGGTGATTAGGTATCTAATTAAAGAATAATACAGAATATGATTTGAGAGCTTTCCTAATACATAGCTAGTGGATACAGTGTGTTTAATTCTCTCTGCACTCTTCTTTCCAGCCAGGTTTTGCCAGTGGAAGCACCAGGCATTATGCCATTCCTGCAAAACTTCTTTTGTTAGATGCCTCAATCTAAATTTAGTTGGTTTATTTCAATATACTTGAACCTTATGACTATTCTGCCTTTTATCATTCTTTCTTAGTCTGGGTGTTTCTAAATATTTTATATATATATGAGCACAATTTGATAATTAACCTGTCATCATTGACTTAATATATGTAACATATGGCTAAATTAGGCAGCTATTTTTGAAGCAAGGCCTCCCATATGCTGCAATGGCCAGGAGGTTGGTAATTCAAGCATTTTTTCATTACACTGAGGCATTCCCTCTGTCAGAACAGTTCTCCATCCTTTTACTGAAATTCCCTGAGGAGTAACAAGTGGATTTATTGCCTGATAATAATGGATACCATGACTGGTACCCCTTGAGCATTCAAAATCTGACACTCACTACAAATATCCTCCACTCAATAAAAAAAAAACACCACCAACAACAACATTTTTGCCTAAACATGTTCACTTTGTAAGTACGTGTGAATTTAGGGCATGCCCTTGTCATCTTTTTGAGCAAGAGCAGAGAATGTTTGTTGACCTTAGAGTTCAACAAGAAATTTTTGCATGTATGTATTGATTCTCCCATGGAGTTTTAAAAAAATGTACTTGCCTTTGGTCATTTACAGCAGGATTATTTGTTTCCTTCTTCAAATGTCTCTTAGATGTTTTGCTGTGTCATCCTTCTTGCAAGAGAAATACATCTTAAACTAAAGATGCCTCACAGGAATCTCTAATGGTTTGTCTCCCACTGTCAGTGATAGTATAAAAACAAGGAAAAGAAACTGGGAAGGAACACGTGTTGTTTTTTTTCTTTTAGCTCTGAAAAGCCACTGAATTGGCTGTATGTTTAGGAGAACAAAGATTATTCAAGAAAAAACTATATGAATCTGCTAATTGTGCATAATTCACACATTTCGTTTAATTCATACATTTAGAGAAGTGGTTGTCCTACTGTACTTGGCACTGGTGAGGACTCACCTTGAGTACTGTGTTCAGTTTTGGGCACTGCAGTATAAAAAAGACATCAAGGTGTTGGAGCGGGTCCAGAGAAGGGCAATGAAGCTGGTGAAGGGTCTTGAGAATATGAATTATGAGGAGTGACTTAGGGAGCTGGGCTTCTTTAGTCTGAAGAAAAGGAGGCTGAGGGGAGACCTTACTTCTCTCTACAACTACCTGAAAAGAGGTTGTAAAGAAGTGGGTGTTGGTCTCTTCTCACAAGTCACAACTGATAGGACAAGGGGAAATGGCCTCATGTTGTGCAGGGGAGGCTTAGGTTGGACATTAGGAAAAAATTCTACACCAACAGGGTTATCAAACACTGGAACAGGCTGTCCAGGGAAGTGGTGGAGTCAGTAGCCCTGGATGTATTTAAGAGCCATCTAGATATGTTGCTTAAGGATAGGTGTAGTAATGGCCATGGTAGAGTTAGATAACAGATGAACTTGATCTTAAAGGTGTTTTCCAACCTTAACAGTTCTGTGTGATTCTGTGGGATTTTAAGTCAAGACTTATAAATAACTTATGTAAGAAGCCAAGCTTTCAAATAAAAGAAACTTCAGTGAGTATACCATTAAGATGTAATCATTAATCTCCAACTAAATATTATCCCACTGTATTAAAACTACAATGCTAACTTGAATAAGCACTATTAGGAAAATATGCAGGAAGATCAAATAAAATTGACTGGAGACAATGACTGCAATGACATAAAAATTTCTTTCTTCTGGTGTGTGGGGGGTGCTGTTCTACTTTTGAGAGATTTTATTCTTTTCCCAAAAGTACAGGCTGGCTAGTTGTAGCATAACAATCTTCCATTGTCCTGATTCATCCTATTTTACTATACTTCAGTGTCATTCCTGACTTCACATTGAATCACTTGCTTACCATTTATCCATTAATCCATCCATCCATGCATCCATCCATCCACCCACTAACCCACCCACCCATTTGGACTGTTTATGGCCAATGGATGGGGGCCTACAGGCTGGTAAACAGAAACTGCTCTTTAGTGTTTAACTGTTCTTTAGTGTTTAAAACAAGACTCACCAGAAAACTATGCATCACAGTGCTGCAACCATGCAGCTGTGTGTGAGATGATTGGCCCCCTGCTGCAGTACATTCTTTTGGGATTGGTAATCTCATAGTTGTGTCTGAGATCTGCAGGGCATTTGTCCACTGTACTATGTCAGTGTTAGATCTGCAAACCTTTATTTTATCTTGTGGACTGTGGCACAGTTCTGGGAACAGCATAACATGGTAGCTAGCAAAGCAAAGTAGTGATCTCTTACTGTCAGTTACATCTTCACCATCAGTTTCTTGACATGAAATCAGGACTTATTAAATGGTTGAGTGAATGACCAGTCAATCCTACACTCACAGCAGGCCTGCTAATGTATGCTAAGTTATGGCCTATCTACATGGTCAAAGTAGATAATCGTGTCTTAGGTGAAAGGCAGGAAGCCAAAACCTGAGAACTAGTGCTTTTGAACCTCATCTCTTCTGTAGCTTGCTGCATGAGCATCCCCAACAGCCTGACGTTATCAGCCTGTCTTTGCCTTTGATTTTGCTTTAGAGATGCTCCCAGGTGTAGCTGACATCTAGCACTGGGTGTGTGACTATACATCCATGTGGGATATATATGTGTACTGTATCTACTGTTTCTATTCTGGGCATTTTTATTGTCTTATATTTATATATATATTCTGTGTAGATACAGATGCCCTGTGTAACCTGAATATGGCTAACTTTTGAACCCCACCCTCTGTGTTCAGCTCCACAGAGCCATTCAAATCAGAAAAAGAATACTATTCAAGGAAAACAAGACCTGTATGTTCAGAGTAGACCTGGATCCTGAGAGACTGGATTGGAGGCCTGAGGCCAGTTGTATGAGGTTCAACATGGCCAAGTGTCAGGTCCTGCACTTGGGTCACAACAACCCCCTGCAACACTATGGGCTTGAGGAAGGGTGACTGGAAAGCTGCCTGGCAGAAAAGGACCTTGGGGTGTTGGTTGACAGATGGCTGAATGTGAGCCAGCAGTGTGCCCAGGTAGCCAAGAGCATCCTGGCTTGTTTCACCAATAACATCGTCAGCAGGACTAGGGAAATGATTGTCCCCCTGTACTCGGCACTGGTGAGTCCGCACCTTGCATACTATGTTCAGTTTTGGACCTCTCACTACAAGAAAGACACATCTGAAGCATGTGTGAAGAAGGGCAACAAAGCTGGTGAAGGTTCTAGAACAAGTCTAATGAAGTGTGTCTGATGGAACTGGGTGTTTTTAGCCAGGAGGAAAGAAAGCTCAGGGGAGACCTTATTGCTCTCTACGACTACCTGACATGAGTCAGGTGGGTGCTGGTCTCTTTTCTCAAGTAATGAGTGATAGGACAAGACAAAATGGCCTCAGCTTTTGCCAGGGGAGGTTTAAATTGGATATTAGGAAAAATTTCTTTACCAAAAGGGTTGCCAAGCATTGGAACAGGCTGCCCATCCTGAAATGGTTCAATCAAATTATTTAAAAAACTTGTAGATGTGGCATTTATTGTTTAATGGTGGACTTGGCAGTGTTAGGTTTACGGTTGGACTTCATGATCTTAAAGGTCTTTTCCAATCTAAATGATTCTATGATCAGGACATGGACCTTAGGGTCAAACAGCCTTTGAACATCACCCCACCTCAGTATTCATCCTGCATTCACCTCTCAGTTTTGATTAAAAAAAACAAACCTGTAGAGAACAAAATTACAATAGTCTGTGCATAACTGCTCAGATTTTTTTATTTCCATAATAAGATAATAATTTCTCTGCTATTTTCATTAGCTGATTTTATTCCATAGGCCATCAGTGCTGATAGAGGACATTGTTCTTTCAGTTAGCACTTTGAAACAATACCCAAACAATGTCTTTCCATTAAGACTCAACTGCCCCAAATCCAATTCTTTCCCTATATTTTGGAGACTTTAGAAGAGAAGTATAGGTCAGTAGGTGATTTAAAAACCATTTGTGCAAAATTAATTTGTATGGAAACTTAAAAATCAATAAATTAGTGGCATTCAAAGATCAGTTTTGAATCACAAATTGATATTTACCTATTCCTATGGTCACTGGCTGTGCAGCCTACAAGGAAGGATAACAGGTACAGTAGCATTTGAAGAATGAAAGTATGTTTCTCTCTGTATGTAATACAAATATAATAACTTGCACAATATGATTAATTAGAACGATGGAGCTCAGAGAGGGTGCCTAATACATGATGGATATACAAAATATGAATCTGATAACAATTTTCATATTCACTTAAATTCTTTCAAGTGTTTTAAATGAGTCTTGGAAACTAAATCAGGGAGAATTATCAGGACTTGATTGAATGATACTTGCTCAGCACAGATTATCTGTCATTGGGCTACAGGTTATTTGTTGAACTAATGATCTAAAACATGAGCTAATAAAAAATAATATAAACCCAAAAGTGATCATAAAAGAAGCTGATAGCTGACAGACAAATCACTCTTTGGGAATGAAAGAAGCATGACCTATGTGTACTAGGCATGGGAGGAGGGGGGGAAGTTGCCAGCACAATTTGTCACTGGATTTCTGTTTCTCATGATACTCATAAATAATGGTAAGCCATTTTCTGCTGCTTGAGTCTCTGCATAGCAAGTAAAACCTCAGATAAAATCTTCAAATTAAATGGAGCTAGATATAACCACTACTAATTGGTGGGTCCAGAGGAGGGACACGAAGATGCTCAGGGGGCTGGAGCACGGCTCCTACAAGGACAGGCTGAGGGAGCTGGGATTGTTCAGCCTGGAGAAGAGAAGGCTGCAGCGAGACCTCATAGCCACCTTCCAGCACCTGAAGGGAGATGATTATAAAAAGCCTGGAGAGGGCCTGGTTACAAAGGCCTGGAGTGAAAGGATGTGGGGCAATGGTTGTAAATTAGAAAAGAGTGGATTTAGATTGGGTGTAAGGAAAAAGTTCTTTACCATGAAGTTGGAGCACTGAAACAAGTTGCCCAGGGAGGTGGTTGAGGCCCCATCCCTGGAGACATTCAAGGTGGGGCTGACAGAGCTCTGAGCACCCTGCTCTAGGTGAGGATGTCCCTGCTCTCAGCAGGGGGTTGAACTGGATGACCTCTGGAGGGCCCTTCAACCGAGACACTTGTATGATTCTATGATAATCAGATTGAAGAGGTTATCATTAATGCTCTGTTCCTGTTACAGTCAGTGATGCCACTGAAGCATCAGTAGTGCCAGTAGGACATGGCAGGCACATAAAAAAATGCAGAGGAATCATGCACTTCTCCACACTGGTCCCATAAACCAACAGTCTACTTCTATCCCCTTTGTCTATACGCCTTTCCAAGGAGGCTGACACGACTACTCTTAGGAAGGTAGGATTGGTTGGGTTTTCCTTGGCATGGGAGAGAGGAAGACAAAGACAAGAGCTGAGATCTCAGAAGCAGACAAATACCATTTAATGTAATATTGGAAAGACCTCCCACTCCTTCTCTAGGCTGAGGGGAGGCACCACTGTCTTGGGTGGGGATCTTAAGAGTTGAGATTCAAGCAACACTAACTTTGATATGCACTTCCAGACTGAAATCACTTAAGGTGCACTGTATATAATCCTGTCAGAAAAAAAACAAGGAAAATGTCATCTCGGTATAGTTTAGGAAGCAGCAAATCTCCTCCTCTTTTATATGAGCCAGTTCTTGATAAACTAGGGGAGCCCTAGCAACCAATTGTACTCAAAGGGACACCTGCAAAGGACTGTCAAACAGACTTGTTAACACATAACTGAGTAGATCAATTATCTTTTGTTGTTTGACCTGTTGTGGCACAATTGTGACCTGTTTTGTCATGCATACTTTTTTTTTCTCCCCCCATAAAATTTATCAAAATTTATCGTAAATCTCCCTTTGTACTTTGTTACAGAAAGAACACAAAATGTTTCTTTTTCTAGAAAACAGCTCTAGAAAATAACTTTTTTTTTTAGGGATGGAAAGAAATAAAACTAAAAACTCAAATAGCTTTTGAACTTCATTTTTATGGCTTTTACACGTTAAATTCTGTTTTGAGTGTTTTTCAGTCATGCTTATGTCATCGCTTTGACAAGAAATTCAATAAAAATTGGAGCTTATAATTTGGTTTTCAAAGGCAATACTTTTTCAAAACCACTCTGTCAGATGGAGTCCTTAATTGGTATAGAAGATAAATATCAGCAGATTTCTGAAAGCATTTGACCTAATATTATTTGCTTAAAATAATAGCATTATATAAAATAAAAAGTAACCCTTCATAAATGGATTTTAAACTGACTGAAGGATATCTCTCAAATTACAGGATTAACTGAAAATATTCAGCATCTGAAAGGATTGTTATCAGTCAAATCACTGAGAGATCTGTTTTTAGCTCAGTGCTGTTTAGTATTCTAGTCTATGACATGGAAGAAAATATGAACCATTGCTGGTACTGTTTTCAGATGGCACAAACATTAACTGATTGGGAAATAATTATAAGCAGAAGTCAATTCTACAGGATGGTTTTTATCTTGGTATTCTGGGTCTACATAGATGGAAATACTCCATAAAGAGTGGAAGGCCTATGGAAACACCTATGGGACCACAAAAGCCTAGGAAAGCTATGAGGACACCGGTAAATCTGTCTTGAAAGTAAGACCGTGCAATAATAAGATTTGGAATATACACTGAACAATAAAGGGAAAACAAAATGCTGAATAACTGTCTGCAAGTGAACACAGTCCATATTAATCCACTGAATGAGGTAGAGGTCCTGAACGAATCTAGTTTGTTCCTTTACCATAACTTTACAGTTTAAACCTATCAGACATGGTAAATTATGAAAGAATTAATGTGTGCATATCCTCATGGATAAAACTCCAGCTCTCTCGGACTAAAAAGGCTTACAATATTGATTAATCACAAGTATTTGTACCACTGTAATGGGCAAGTAAGTGTGTCTCAGTTGTCTAATTTAACAAATTGCAGGTATTGATTCAAATCTGATACCTGAAGTTCATTAATCTTTACTGTTCTGTTTAAAACATTTCGATCTTTTACTCATAAAAAGGAGGCCACTGCATGTACCATAGATAACTAGCCTCAGCAAGCAAAGCAAATCACTCATGACAATTCATCCATTGAAAATTACTGGCTGAATTAGTAGGTGGATATTTACAACAGTGGCATTGATTCAAGCAAAGTATGTCTGCTTTTCAAATGATTCATTAACAAACAACTGTGATGAAAATGTAAACTCTATAAATGAAAATATCATCTAATAGATGTGGCTGCCTGCATATCTGCAGATTTCTTGCATTTAGATCTTTCTTCTCAGAATACTATTATCAGAAAGAAGAGGAATAACATCAAGCAGAAAGAAGTGTCCCTTATTGAATTGTAATGAGTGTCAGGGACAGAATATTATTAGTAAAAAAAATAGACATACATACACCAACAAGTCAGGTTGAGCCACTAGAAACTGAGGGCTGAGAAAACTGCCACTGGCAGGTCATGGCTATGGAAAGCAAAGGTATGTTTGGGAAGCAGGAGCAATGGGACCTGAACCAGTGAATCCAGCAAATGATTGCTGTCGAATAGTTTGACTAAGAGCTGTCACAGAGCTCCATAAATGCCATTAAAAATTTACCTCAAAGTGTCTAAGCCATTTAAATGTGTTCCACAGTCACTCAAGATTCTACAGAATATTACTTTGAGGGATTTTTGTGTTTGTGGAGTTTAGATGCAATCATACTCTGGAAGCAAGCTTAAGCCAGCCATCCTGGTAAGCAGGGGTTTATAAAACCTCTGTATGGAATTGAAATCACTCCCTGAGGAAAAGCACAGTACAAATTATGGCAAGGAAGTGCTTCAGTGTCATTACCATGCAGGTTTGTTCAAATCCTTAGATGAGCATTACTGTATATGTGTTTTCTTCCTCTCTATTGACTGCATCAAAATGGAGTTAAAGCATCAGGTTTTGCCAAAGAAGCCCAGAACAGAAAAAGAAAATGAATGTTCTCTGCACAACATAAAATTTTAGACATCAGATGTTGTAAATATTGCAATGCCACGATAAAGCTACTGACAGCGGGTAGTGAGGACACTTTTAATCCTTATAAAAGTAGAGAAAGTGAGCTCAGTTTTTTAGAAGAGAAATGTGAGAAGTATGTCATAAGAGATCTATTTATAAAATATTAGGAGGGTAATGAAAATTCATCCCAAATTTTGCATTCTTTGCCCTTTTTTTTGTGTGTGTCTTCATCCATGGGTTTGGGCAGTAAAGTAAAACATCATTCATTATATCTGTCAAAGTTATGACTCTGTATAATAAATTGACCTATAAAACTGTCCTTATCCCTTCATATTGATTACTATATTTTTTCTCTGATTGATGAACAATGTGTTAGTAATGTATGCATTTTCATCCTCAAAGTAAAGGATAAGCAAATATCATCTGCTTTTGTACATACGCATATGCAGTGATATTTGAGATCTACTGGCAGAATATACATTGTCTAGAGTTTGAGATTATTCTTGTCTTAATCCTTTTTTCCTTTGACAATGTCCTTATTCAATTTCAACAAGGTTTTATTTGCATGTATGTGTCACCTGAAAAAAAACCCCAACCAACAGTCAATTTCCACCCCCAAAATGAACAACAAGAACAAAAAATACAACACCATAGAAAAATTCTGGAGAAAGATATCATCTGACATGAAATACCACACCTTTTCTCTCAATGAACCATTATTTAATAAGTTCTAAATTTATGACAGAGTGATGGCAAGTCTTAAATTATGCATGAATACTCCATTGCTCAAATTGGATTTGGCTGTGTTGTAAAATATGGGATTTGAAATACCCTTTGACTTACTCCTACCTTTGGTCATTAGGTAGCAGGGTTAAAATGCTGTTGTTGACAGTCTCGTCTGTATTTGAAACACTCCAACCTCTGAGAGTGCAGAGAGAGAATTCCAGGGCTCTGGAAATGTTCATATATACCAGATGATATATTGAGATCAATACAGACTGCAAATTATACTGGTAAATTGTAATTTATATTTCAGTTTAATAGCTAAAAGGAACCCCAAGTCTAGGATCAGGCAAACCTGCTGGGGCACATTCAATCAAGAAGAATTTTTCTTAAAAAAGAACAGACATTTGACAGCAAATTCACAAAAGGCACTAAAGTATTCATGACCAGTTCTACCTCATTATTTCCCATAAAGAGTCATTTGGACATGAAGAATATGCATAACACAAATACATTTTTCCTTTTTAACTAGGTCTTCCCATTTACTAAGGTTAGAGGACAAGACCTATCCCCTTTTGTGCAATAGAAACAATTACTTCAACTTCTCAGTTTTAGTGCTGTGGTGTTTTCTGACCATGAAATCATCTGAATCCCTTGGATGTCTCTGCTTGATGCTTGGTTAAATCAGGTGGATTGCTTTTATTGCAGAAGAGCAGACAGTAAAGACAGATCCAGGATGCAAAGTATCTGTAAGCTAAGGGATAGTTAAGCCTAAAATCTGTAATCAGCCAAATTTTCTAGAACTATATTTCTAGTACTATTTCATTTTTGTTAGTACTATGATATTTTCCTCGTTGCACAGCAACTTTGAGGAGCAAACATAGAATGACTTCCATCTTCTAAGGAGCATCCACACTCGGAACTGTAAAATGTAATGCCCACCATTTCCTTAGCTCTTCTTGCCTCTCAAAAAATCCTATGATTTTACACCAGGAGCTCAGACAAGACACCTGAAAACCAACCAGGTGGACACGCATAGATTTCCAGAACTTTAAATTACTGTTTGGTTTTTCTCATCACTGGGCAGAAATCAACATAGTTTCATCTCATTTTGGGAATAAGTGAAATCCCAGCCCTCCTGTA
>JANHFX010023820.1:19301-45299 GCA_027560015.1 Chloroceryle amazona
GTTTTTCTCATCACTGGGCAGAAATCAACATAGTTTCATCTCATTTTGGGAATAAGTGAAATCCCAGCCCTCCTGTAGTCCTTGGGATTATAGCTGTTGATGAAGCTGGGACTGCACCAGGAAGCTTTGCCCCATCAGGCTGCTGAAGGTGATGCCATAATGGGCTCAGATGCTAAATCCTCCAAGATTTCCTTTTTTATGCTTTACAGAGGACTTTGTGATTTCCTCCAGCAGCACCAATAAAAAGGTAACTGGGGTTAAGCATCATTAACTCTATGTTTAAAGGTTGTTCTCTTTTTTGTTACTCAGTCTTCTCACACCAGAAATAATAAATATTGAAGTGGTAGTTTTTCCAAGATTTAAACTAGTGGAAAGAAAATAAGTATATGATCTTTTGAAGGACCATAAATACTGTTGGCTTCCAAAGCATTTTAAAGAAATATGTGTACTTACTGTGTTTAAATCAACACAAATAAATCAGCAATCCAGAAAAATGGATTACTTACGACATTCATTTTTCCATTGTGTATTTAAGCCCTCAGGAAGATCCATTTTTTGTGTTCAGACTTGGTTGCTTCTTTTCAACTCTTTTTCTAATTTCCTTAAGACTGTGTTTCCACAGACATGGAGCTATTCTGTAAAAATGATAAATTGTCCTGTTAGAGATATTCCAAAACTCTATTCTTCATGTCTATCTATAGCACTGCAGTGCATGCTTCTTATAAGCATTAATAGCTGCATTTCATTTTACTATATAAATATTTAAGGTTTGTAATTTCTTTGTTGCTGACACTGCCAGTGCCAATGCAATGCAATGTTTCAT
The DNA here is from genome assembly GCA_027560015.1 of Chloroceryle amazona. Classification (NCBI taxonomy): domain Eukaryota; kingdom Metazoa; phylum Chordata; class Aves; order Coraciiformes; family Cerylidae; genus Chloroceryle; species Chloroceryle amazona. The sequence goes on from JANHFX010023820.1 coordinate 20,125, forward strand.
TATCAGTTCCTAGTATACACATAATCTTGTCAGACTTTGTTTTCAATAAATATAGCATGATATATTTTGAATATTTGAATAGCTGAGTGCATTCATATTGCTTTCAGTCATGGCCTGCTTACAAATTCCCAGCTAAGAAGTACAGCCACATGGAACAATAACTTGCAAGTATTGTGCCAATATATTTTCATTAGTCAGTGACACTTAGCTGAAAAAAAAAAAAAAAAAATTAAACTACATCCTTCAGAAACAAGTCAGATTGGCTCCTGGATTCCCACATTAGGATGAGCCACATCCAGGACCCATATTGTCATTGTTTCAAAGTTCTAAGTGGGTAGTTCAAATTTAATCTGCCCATATCCATCCTTCTTCAGGAATTTCCCAATCTCTTTCTCCATCTTCTGAGAGTTTCCTTCTGCATGAATATCCAAGAGGAATGGTTGCTCTCCTAGCTCTTCTCAGAACAGACATTTACTAATGGGCTCTGATTTTGAACTGGCTGTGAATTCTGCACCCTTCACAAAGCTGCCAGGTGTTTTGTCAAAAGGAAAGATAATCTGGGGTAAGTCTCTTATTTCATAGAAAACTGCAGAAGATGTAATTTTAGGTAATATGGGAGCACTTTGTGAGACTTCTGCTGCTGTATAAGTAAACCCATGTCTACTGAATTGCTGGGGAGTAACACCATATTATGTGGGATGTACCCAGACCTAGCTTAGAGGAAGGAAGGCAATGGCACAGGTTTACACCAGGTTGAGGTTGTGAGGGACAACAACTGAAACATGACTTTCATGCCTTCTGTTAGCTCAGACTCCCAGCAGAAAAAAAAAGAAAATCTGAACACTAATGTTAATTTTTTTAAGCTTGAACTGAGTTGTTGAAGTCTAATTTGCACTTTTCGACTACTTTAGATTTTGGCAGTACTGCTCTTATGATGAGGTCTTTTTTTTTTTGAGATTGAGAGCTCATGAACAATGTCCTCATTATCGCCTGATCATTTTTCTTTTCATTTAATTTCACTTTTTCTTTTTTTTTTTCATCTGGCAATTTGTCTACATGTACACTTCTATCTTTCTGGGGTCTGAGGACATTGGCTCAGGCAGATATATCCTACAATGACTCTGGCTGGCCATCCTGGACTCCTTCCTTGCACATCTGCACTTCAGTCTGACTGTTTCAGAAAAATAGATTTACTGCTTGGGCAGGATCCAGTGGTGCCTGCCTAGTGCCCTGTAGCAAGTCTGGTAAACACATATTCATTTAACTCCTTCACGGGGGGGTCCAACAATTCAAGGAGTCCATCCCCTTCTGTGTCTGAGCTACACTGTCCAGTCATGCATGCAAAGAAAATACAACTCACTGGCACTATTACAGGCCTGTGAAAATGGATATTTGTAGATCCATCTCCTAGGCACCAAGTAAAGCATCTTGGTACCTGAACTGTACCTCCAGTGGGGTCTTCCTAGACTTCTATTTAGCTGCTAACTCTGTGCCTTGTGTGCTCCAACACTATTGTTAGCTTCTGTTTATTTTTTTCTGCCATTTTAAATAGCTCTGGACTATGGAGAATGCAAGGGCTAATTACACAAGAAGCCAACTGACAAGATATTTGGTTTCCAAACTGAAAAATTTAGAAAAGTTCAATTTAAACTAGAAATATACCCTAGTCATCCATTCCATGGGCTCAGGTGGGGACATTTCCCACCAGTATAAGTGTCTTCCACCTTCCATGCATACAACAAGCCATGCACTAGAAGATGAGTTATAAACAAGGCTTTTTTTGGTGTTAGTTAAATAAATGAACTACAACATTGGGCCATACTGGAAATACAGGCTAGTCAGGTTTTCTCTCTGCCCAGTAGCTGTGGTTCAGGATCAGAGACCAATTAACACTGGGATGTGGGATACCCAGGTCCAAATCCCTTTAACTTCTCTGGAGTTACAATTGAATTCTGTCTATTTCACAGATGAGATGAAACTCCATTTTCTTAGGTGAAATCTCTAACCACCAGTATCTCTTCTTTGCTGCTGGGGTTTGTGCAAGGAAAGAACTATCTGTAGTTGGTACCAGGTCTTTGCAAAGAATACATGGCTGCATATACCTAGAAGGAAATAAACAGCCTCCTCCAGATCTGTAGAAATCCTTTCAAGGGCAGAGATTTCTAAGCCTAATATTTATACATAAACTTTGTAAGCACCTCGCTCTCCTTTAGTTCTGAAGTAGGAATCAGTCCAATATGTTAGGTTTGCCACAAAATTTACAGTGCTGAACAAAACTCCCCCTGCTGCTCTGTTATACACAAACGATTTGGGTTGGTTTGGGGTTTTTTTGAAAAAAACTTAAAACATATGTTGCAGACACACATGGAGATCTGCAAGACTTGACTATCTTACAGAGAACAAGCCAAAAAGGAGAAGACACCTCTTTTGTACCACATAGCTCAACATGCACAACTGCCCAAAGGCTGTTATTTGCCCCTTAGAGCTCTCCTCCACTGCTTGGACCATAATTTGGTCCTTGCAGTTTGCTATTGAGGTCAGTTCCTCTCTCCTCTGAAATTAACTGATCTCTTGCAATGATATTTAAATGGGTGGTTTGGGTTTTACCGAATAGCAGTAGTGAAACAGGTGAATAGCCACACAATAGGTGATAACCTCATCTCTCAAAGGTCATACATGAATTCCATTTAGATCCACTGCATGAAATGAGAAGCCCCTCATAGTCTTATTAATATTTTTAAAGTATAATTCAGGTTTATCATACTTTGCTGTTAAATTAAAGACCAAATTATTCAAGAGTCGTCCTCTAAATGCAATAGTCTCTTCAAAGATCTGTTGTCTATTTGTTCTCTCTTTGGAAAAAAAAAAGTGTGCATGCATCTCCTATCCAAAGAGATTTCTGTCCCAAGCAGCAGAGTAAGGGCTTGACCCCTTGCTGGATAAAGGTGAATGCAGCCAGTGATGAATGAGGCATGATGTGCAGATAAGGGCAAATCCAGTAGAGATGGTGGTGTAGAATAAAAGATGTGGAAATACCAAAAAGGCAATTCAAGAAGGACTAGTGTGAAAAAAAGTGGAGAAAGGAGCAGAGGCTGATATTCAGCCTTGGATAGACTTTTTTTTCACTTGCTGGACAGTTCATTTGGTTTAAATATTTATTTGCTATAGTGTTTAATCCAAGATTTATTTTGCTATCTAATGAAATGACACAAAGAGGAGCTAACCTATATGAAGTTAAAAAGCCAACCTTGGAATCCTTTGTAGATAATGGAGGAAGTAACTTTCCCTTCAGAAATCATGATCATATTTGCATAAATAATGTGTGAGGCTGTGGTAAAGCACTGCCTCACAGAGAAGGTGCCCACAGCTCAGAGGTGTCATTTTAATTCACCCCGAATCAAGTGAATAACTTCTGCAAAAAAGACCATAAGAAGAAAATGTGGCATGAAGGTGGCCTCAGCCATTGGGCTGGCTTCAGATGCCTCATAGCCTTCACTACCAGAGGTACCATCATGATCCTGAAGTGGTTTTTTTACATCTGCCCAACACAGTGCATAAACTGTGCCATGAGATGTGGTTGTGGCTGACAGCTGAGCTCAGGAATTGGTGTCACCACTTCCTTTATTGTGCTCTGCATGAAAACCTTTATCCCTGCTGTCTGCAGCCTCAGGGCAGAGGGATGTCCCACAGTCAATGGAGCTCATTCTACATCTTCATCCAGGACTGTAACAGTGCATTTCAAATCACCAAATGCTCCCTGGCCTGACTGTATATAATCCAAATCTGCATTTTTGTGGACTCAGGGATGTTCTGCTCCACCAGAAAGCAAATGTAACATTGAGTGTGAGCATGACTGAGGTTTAAACCCATCTGTGATGTCTTCAAAGCTTTTCCCAAGGGGTGGCCTTAGGTGCAGACACAGCACACAGACCTGCCTGTAGAACAGGGGAAGTTATTGGTAGAAGGACAACAGAGCTCTGTTCTGACAAGCAGCTTCTCCATGGTATGAAACACCTTCTGGTGAGCAGAGCTGCCAGTAAAGCAGTGGTGAGACAGCCTAGGATAGATCTGATCATTAGTGAGAAGTGCTGTAGTAAGCACTAATCCACGCAGTTAACACGGTTATTTAAACTTGCTGCTTATAAAGTAATTGTCGGGGTAATAAAAAATAATGTTGTGAAAAAATTAGGCAGCTATCCTCTAACACTCCTACTTTAGCTCCTCATTCCCTCAACCAAATGTTATTAAGGCATAGGCCATGGTGTGTGGGTTAGTGATGTTCCAGATCACATCTTTCACAATAATGTTCTTCCCATTTGACTTTAAATTGCTGGTATAGCCATAGCACCTGGAAAAAAAATGTAAAACTAAAAACTCAGATAAAAGTAAATGACATTCTGCTTACAATTTAGCATATTTCAGTACTAATGGTTTCTTTAAAATAAAAATGGTTACTTCAATTATCTTATTTTTAGAGATGTTCTAAAAAGCAGAAACTAGATCAATAATGGTAATGGTTACTGGATTTGTTGAGGATTTCTTCTCAACATTCTTGAAAACAAACCAAACTGCTTTTAAATCTTTGGCTGATGAATAAAATATAAAAAAGACTTTTCACCACAGCATTTAAATGCTGATTGCCTCATAATGGAAATGGAAATAGAGTGTTTTCTTCAGCAAGGTAGAGAAATGGTTTCTTGTTAGACCATCCTATAGAAGTTGGTGAGTAGAAGATTTTAATTTTTTTTCCAAATACAGGTTTTTAATGTTTCCAAGAATAATTCTGCATCACTGAAGTGGAAAACATATGTATGCTCTTCTGGACTGGTAAGGCTTCCCTGCTCTACTCCCTGCTGACCATCACTCCCTTTACCAGTTTCTGTGGAAAGCTGTGTGGAAATGGCAGGCTGATCTGGCCCTAACCATCCTATCTTCTGGAAATAGTGCTACTTCAGTTAGGGAATTGGAAAGATTGCAGTAGATAAATTCTGAAACGAAGAAAGAATATTTTCAAGAAAAAAATCCCCACTCTTTAACTGCTAGAAAGCTGAGGATAAACAAGGTAGGCTGCAAGGTATTTTTGCCATTAAAGTCTACAGATTATAGATGCTGGGTAGATGTTCTTCAAATTAACGACAACCTGAAAAGAATCCACTTTGCAAAAGTGATTTTTGAAAGGACCTGTGGATTCAAAACCTGATTTCTGCTTGTATGTGCAGTTCACTTGGCAGTGCAGTTTTTTTCACGCAGGTTTGTGTTAATAATTTATGTAGACACAAACCCTTACATGCCTTGTAAAAATGGAGCACAGCTGGATTTGTGCATTTACAATCCAGCCGCTATATACAACTGAGAGTGAAAAAGCTTTGTGTGCTGAAGCAGAAATCATGGGGAAGCCTCTCTGTAAATTCCATTCTTATTGTGAAGAATCTGAATGCACACTGAATTGAGACATGGGTAGCATTCACATTTCTTTTTTGGTTGTTTGCCTTAAATTAAGATCCTGTGAAGGATCTTAAAGAGCTCTACATTATCTTGTATCCTGTAAAAATCCACAGTAGTACTATTTTAATGGTTTCTCTGAAGGTTTATGCTTTATTTAATGTGAAAAATAAAATAAAACTTTTATAGCTGTGCCAGCCTTCCAGATGCGGCTTGAAAAGAGTAAAGGAGGATTTGCTCCCTTTGCCACTTAGCAGACCACTGGATGTAGTCATGATGATATCCCAGAGTCAACCCTGGGAATCATAACCTCTCATCTTAACATGTCTAATGAAGTTCAGATGGAAAAATTTACATGATAGCCTTAATCAAAGTAGAAAAAAAGAAATCAAAATTCCCAGTATTAAATTTCTGGTCATGGTGATACAGAACTGTTTTACAGCCTAGAGATGAGCTTTTCCAACATGGACTTTATAGCTGCTGGAGCAGATTCAAAGCCCTTTGCAGGGAATAGCAGTCTCTGAATTACATGGGATTACCTTCATTGACTTAAATGGTCTTTGGATCAGGTCCATAATGAATTATTGCTTAAAATAGTCAACAAGCATGATTAAAAATCTTAGGTAAAACCACAAGGAAGGAAAGGAGGTACACTGCAAGCTTCTATCACTTGATTTTCCATTACAAAATTCTGTTTAATTCAGATTGCAACCAATCACATCCTGTTCATGCCTCTCATTCATAAAACCATGACATTTTGCAATGCTTGGGTTCCATTTTTATGGAGCAGTGATAATGGTTGTGGTGAGCTCCAGGCTGTCTGCTGGAATTCAGTGGGTTATAGGGACACCCATAGGCCTATATCATCACAGTAATCACTTCTGTTTAATACAGTGAAGTGACTCTAAAGCTCTGAATAAAACAGAAGCTATGCCCAAACTCCAAAGGGTTTCATCAGGCAATAGATTCTATCTGACCTAATTAATAGCATCTCATGTGTGAGGATAAGGGTTTCTTGGTTTTATATTTCTTTCAAGTTAATAGGAAAAATTTAGCCATCCATATAACATCTAAACCTATCTGAAAACATCTGAATATGGAACCCTTATGTGTTTCTAATTCACCTGGAACAACAGTTAGTAGACAACATAAGACAGACCATAGTCAACGTATTTAATGATAATGAAATGTGTCAGGATACTGGAATAAGCTTTTCAGGAACTTTTAAGTTCCTATATTTAACATTTTGGCACTCTAGAAATGCCCACCTAATCCTAAATTTCTACAGCATGAATGCAAACACATAGCTATTCAAGTCCTAAAAAATCTGGGCTGGTACCCAACATAACCTGACATCCCATCCATAGACACAAAATACTCGTGCCTGCCAAAAATCTCCCTGTGAGAGGAAAAGCCCTGGCTGTGCTGAATGGGCATTTATGGCGAGTAGGCATTGAATTTACAGCAGTAAATTCAATCCTTTCCTCTTCCTTTCCTCCCTCCCCTTCCCCCACCCAGGAGGCACATTTAGCCAGCAGCAGGGTGCTGAAAAAACTCAGTGGTCTCCAGCCACTGCCAGAAAGACCTGACACCACTTTTGTCATTAAAAAAGAGAACTTTAAGCAAAAAGACACAATTATTCAGCCTCCGAGCTGGTAGCAGGCACTTTCCAGTTGACCCGAGGTGACTCTGAACCTAGTGTTGAGGGTCAAAATCCAGAAAACTGTTCCTCGATCTTTTCTGCTAAGTAGGAAAGGCAGATCTCCCCACCAGCGTGCCAGCTGCTGTGAAATGTGCCCTGTGGTACCCAGCTCTCTTACCTGGTGCCTGTAAGACCAGATAGCTACCCCAGCAGCTGTGAATTCAACGAGGCTTAAACGTTGTGTTGCTGCTCTGAATATCACATTACTTCATTCCTCCTTTGGGAATAGATACCTAAAAGTCATGAAATTTTACTTCTGCGGTCTAGAAGGAAAGACCCGGGTCATTTTCACCTCCTCCTCACAGTGACTGAACAGGTGGAGAAAGCTGAAGTACTGGATCTTCACACTGACCCAGTGATGCCCTCTTAGCCTGTGAAAAGATTTTGAAGTGAGCTGTATGAAGATTTTTTGCTTCAGTTTTGCTAGTGTCCAAGACATACCTTTAAAATAGCATTCTTTCTTCATAAGTACTCTGCATCAGTTGAGTCAATTTGCACATGGAAGGATCTAGTTTTGTCCCCACTGCCACTTCTGGTAGTTTAGCTGCAGACATGAATATCAAGCAGAGTTATTTTGTTCCTTGTGGACCATTGGCAGTAATACTGGTTCTCCATTCACAAGTTTGTTAACAAAACTATTGATGGATGTGAGTCAGCACAGTAGTCAGTTCTTTCCCAATTAACTGATTTCATCCATGAGTTTTCTAGAGAAAGAGGCAAGGGGAAGCCAAAGATTAGTAGTGAACTGAAATAACAGGACACAGACACTACGCAGCAGGTGCATCAAGGGACGAGCTTTACAACCCTCAATCCCAAACAAAGCTCCAAAAAGTTCCCCAGGTTCAGAAAGGTGTTATCAAAGATTACAAAGCTGGCATGGATGCCACTGTCCCCAAGGCAGGGCTGCCCTTGTCTAGCAAGGATGGGTTTATTATGTAGTGCTAAAAACCCCAGCAGGGAACAGAAACAGCTCTAACCCTCAGCTGGAACAAAATGTTGTATGCAGGTACTGATACCACCTGAAGAGCTGGTCTGTAATTTTCACTGCTTGATGAGGAAAAAAAAAAGTTTCTTTTGTGCATTTAAGTACATTAAATACCTATTTACTTAATCGTAACACATTTTAGACTTGGGACAATATCCAAATTTAATATAAGGACAACCATATAAAAAATGATGTGGTTTTACTAATTTCCTGAAAATCAGTAACTGGCTCAGAGAGAAAGATGCTCTAAATGACCCCAAGGATGAAAAGGCTGCAGAATGCATCATCCACTGACCAGGTAGCAGAGGAACAGAGCCAAGAAGCACACTTGGAGGGCTCTAATTGCCTCTAAACATGCAAAGCCTCACTCTGCTCTCAGACCCTATTAAATATTAAAACATTTGACTGCAGATGCAAAGTTGAGGACCCCAGGCCATATTACTGCTGCTGCTCACAGAAGGAGGTGCTAAAGTTTGTGACTATGAAAGAAATCTTGAAAAGCCTGGAGCAAAAGACCTGCAAGGTGTGGCTTTTACCATTCATCTTCCTCAACCATTAATCCTGAAATCTAAAAGTGACAATTTAATTACCAATGTTAAAGATTTCACTTCAGTTTTCATCAAAACATACAGTGATTTGCTTGTCTGAAAATCTTCAGTGGCTTTATCCTTCTGCAAATCTTATTTTTGCCAAAACCTCTTTAACTTCCCAAAATAGCTAGTGCCCCCAGCTGCTTGAAAGAGTCCGGCACAGAGCCACAAGGATGATTAAGGGAGTGGAACATCTTCCTTATGAGGAAAGGCTGAGGGAGATGGGTCTCTTTAGCTTGGAGAAGAGGAGACTGAGGGGTGGATGGAGCCAGGCTCTTCTCAGTAACTTCCAATGATAGGACAAGGGGCAACGGGTGCAAGCTGGAACATTGGAGGTTCCATGGAAACATAAGGAGAAACTTTTTCTCAGTGAGGGTGACAGAGCAGTGGAACAGGCTGCCCAGGGGGGTTGTGGACTCTCCTTCTCTGGAGACATTCAAACCCCTCCTGAACACATTCCCATCTGATATAATCTAGGTGATCCTGCTCTGGCAGGGGAGTTGGACTCGATGATCTTTTGAGGTCTTTTCCAGCCCCTAACATTCTGTGATTCTGTGAACTTCCATAACCCATATCTAACTTGAATCTGAAGGGACAGATTAAAATTTTTCACATTTTAAATCAACAAGAATTGCCTGGGGTGACACTGATAACTGCTGCATTCATTAGCTTTTTGGTCTGCTGCACAACAGAACATGGTCCCCACCACGGGATGCAGAAAACTCTGGATTCAAGGTGCTTCTCAAGGCAGGATGTTGAGTACTTTTTGCCATTTTGCAGGCATAGGGTCTAAAAATTGATTTTAACCTGTACAGGAATTAATGTCTTTTAGTAATTTGCCTTTTTTAAAAATCCCAAATATTCTTTCATACACCCATACAAACACACAGGTACTCCCACACGTGTCTGGTTAATTTTGATATGTCATTCTCACAAGAAGGAATTCTTTACTGGGAAAACTTTTTTTGGGAAAAAGAAAATTTTAATAATATTCCCAGGATTCTGTATTATCACCTATGGCAAGAATGGGAATCCATCAAATAGACAGGTGCATCATCATTTTCCCCAAACACTATCAAGTACAATCATCACATCAGCCTTTCATTTATCATCACTCAGAAACAAAGATTTATTCCAAACCCAGCCTTTTCCCATAAAAAATGTTATCTGCCCCTGACAAATTGAGTATGGTAACAGTAAAGCTGTTAATATTTTCCTCCCTTAAACTCAATTCCTGTGACTTGAGGATAGGACCCAGTATCTCAGACAGAAATATGGTTTATCTTCATTGAGGAGAAATTAGTTAAGTTTGCAGTAAAAATAATGGTTTTGTCAATGTAATTCTGTGATGGTGTTAATTTTGGCATGAATAAAAAGTCTTTTATCACTATTAAATTAGAAAATGGAAAACATGCAAGCTGATTAGATCTTTTTCTATAAAAATATTGCTATTGAACAAGTAAAGTTAAAATGTTTTACTGTCATAGTGTCCTCATTCACCATTAAGGTGAATTCAGTGCTTATGAGAACTTAAAGAACTTCATGATTACATTTGGAGCTTTTGGAAAATCATCCAAAAAGTCTGGTTTTGGAATATTTTTTCAACATGTTCTTGTTAATGCAGAAATGGTTGAGTGTCCTGGAGCTATGGGATGTCAAGGACTAATATGGTGATATGCTCCTTTTTGATCAATAAATGACAGCTTTGTCTATTAAAAGCAGAATAAAATAAGTTAATCCAACACATGTTCCTGTGAATGAATGAATGAATGAATGAATGAATTTATTTCACCATGGATTGGGCTATTCCTCACATTCAGACCAATTCAGAGGATACACTGTCCCATATTAATAACCAGATGAATGGTCTTTTGGTTTTGCTAAGCATATCCATTACCACATCCCTGAAGTGTTAGTCTGTAACCCACCAAAGGTCTTTTTGGACAGCAACAAGGGAAGAGTTCCTCATTCCCTGCTCTAGACATGTTATGAGATGTGTGTCTATGTGTCATGTAATATGTAACTCTTCTTTGGGCAAAAATGGCAAGCTGGTGTCAGAAAAGCTTTTTGCAGCCAAACTATATGCCCTGCATGTGTTGGGAAAACAAATATATGAGTGATATGTTGAAAGATCAATTTGTTTCATGTAGAAGGTGATCAAATGGAGTAACCATGAAGATGGCACTTGGATAGCAATGACAGATTAAACTAGGTGAGTCAGTTTGTATGGTAAGAAACGTCACTAGGTACAAGGCAAGACATCGAGTAACAGAAGAAACTTTGGGAAATGGGAAAGCCAGGTGACAAACATCCTTCCAAGGAGAGTGTGGCAAAATGCTGCAGACAGCCTTGGCCTGTCAAAGATAATAAAGGAGAGGAGATGTGACTCAATAAAAGCTCATACTTGTGCTGGCAGCCATGGCCCCCATACTGTCTGCTGTGCTGTGACACCTTGTGTAAAGTTACAGAATGGAACTAAAGGGAATCCTCGTTACCTTTTTCAATAACACAGTGGCTCTGTGACAGTCTGTACCAGCAGAGTCTCTTTGTGGGACTCTTTGAGGGCTCCTCTGTTAAGTTCTTCCCTAGAAAGGGAATTCCCACCATCACTGCATTTGGATAGTAACTGTTGAAAGTTAAATTACCTTCACAATCACAGAGGACTCCCACTGATCCCTGTGCTACTTGCAGCTGAACTTATTGCCTATATATGTAGAGTCCCTTTATTCCTGTGATGGTTTTAGGACTTTCCAGGCAACTGAGAAATTTACACATTCACTTGTGTCTGTACTGAAAAGACTGAGTCTGCAGGTGAAAGGGAGACCGCTGGAAGGGGCCACATCTGCCAATATGAATAATATAAAGTATTCATACTGCAGTTTTCATCTTTATTTTTGCCCTAATAGGCACTGGTGGATCCCTGCTTCCCATGGTGGGCTCAGATGTGAATTGTGCAAGTAAGAAGGTAGAATCACTTAAAGAAATCTCCTCTAGAGACTTTGCAAATTCTAATGATGGCAAAAAAAGTTTCAAAAAATTCCAAGCATCCCTCTGAAGTCCAGGAGGTCAAGACTCTCAGACTAATAGGAGCAATTACAGGAGAAGTTCATAACATCATACTGTCACTTGCATTTGTATTCAAGGCGAATGATAGAGTTTGACAGGAGCAATTGCTGGCCTTGGAAGAGGACCCTAGTTCTACTGCAGAGAAAACTTGCTGGGTTTTGCCTCTGACACCAGCACATAGATCCCAAGGAACATAAAGCTAGTGCACCTTGGACTAGAATACTTCAGTGACTACCCACAGCAATCAAAGAGCTTTGCCCTCCTGCAGGGAAAAGACAGCATCAGATGCAGGAGACGATAGATAAATAAACACACGTAGTTGGGTGAATAATCTCCCTATTGTTTTTAGCACTGGGAAGACCTTGTCTGAAGTAGTGTGACTAATATCCAGCACACATCAGTAAAACTGTGAGCTGGGAGAATTTATTGAGCACTGGATGTGGATTCTGTACATGAGGTTCTTGGGCTTATTTTCTTCAGAAATGGAGAAGGCTGACAAGAGAGTCAGTAATTATTTTTGGCTATATGATCAAGATGTAGAATCAAAGTGAAAAGGAAGGGGTTTTTCCCCCATCCCTAACAGGGCTAGGAGAAGCAGCAATGAGTTTGAACAGCAGCAAGGGAAATTTAGGATCAACAGGGTAATGCTGCCTGATGAAAGGGGCAGATAACCATTCCATCACTGAGGGACTGTAAAGAGCAGGTTAGACAAATTGATCATGAAAGACCCAAGATCCTGCCAGGAAAAGACAAGAGTACATAGATAGTATCTTCTGGCTGTGTTTTTTTTTAATTATAGAAGGTTTTGTGAATCTTTCCCTTGAAATGGCTTTAGCTGCTTGAAAATATCTTCCTTGATGAGACACAAAGCAAAATTCCAGTGAAACTGTCAGCCAGCAGAGATTGTTCTCATGACTGAAGAATATAAACATAGTGCTAGAAGATGCCCAAAATTTTGGGCTTTCCAGCAAGCAAATGAACAAAAAAGATAAAATAAAATGGGTCCTAAGATTTAAAAACTTAACTTCTGAGCCTCATTTCTTTTAAACAGTACCTCAATCTTTCCTTTTCTATTACATGTATGTATAACTATTAGAATTAATAAACTAACTAATAAAATCAAGAAGCTAATGAAAAAAGTGCATCTGAGCAGCAGAGAGAAATGCATTTTATAGCATTACTGTGCTTGCACTCATGGGAAATGAAGAGATGCTACATTGATTGCAGTGCTGGGTAGAAAAATGGCATTTATTCTGAAGTTATGAAAGTCACCTGTCCTGGACCCTCCCTTTCCAGGAAATCAATACCATACCTGGTATTATGCATATCAGTAAATTTTTAGCTAGCTTGGACATCTCGTTATTTTCAGCTTTAATTGAAATTCTTCATTCACTAGTTCCAGTTTTCCCTGGGATTTTGTACAATTTTTTTTTCTTTTTGGTCAGGATCTCTCACAATGAAATGTTTTTGCTAATTCATCAGGTAGCTTTCCGCTAGCTCTTGTGAAAGAACAAAAGGTGGCTTATCTTCTCTGTTTTGACAATATCACCTTGGCTTCAACATGTTTCCAAACTGCTGTGCTTTGTTTTCTATACACTTTTAATCACAGCACTTGTTCCTTTGGAAGAGTGAGGTTTGCTTCCCTCCCTCCTGAGGGATGTCCTGTTTCCCCTAAAGCTTTTATTGTCTTCTCCTCTTGCTATCTCGGTGTGGACAGAAGCTTCATTACTACCTGATTCTGTCATCTGTCATTCTTTAATGATGTTATCTCTGTCTCAGAGAAGGGTTTCAAAGATTAGGGCTATATTGTGCAGAAGTTTTGGAGCAGGGTCAGAGTCATCCTTGGATCCACAGTCAGCGTTCCCCCACCATGGCGCAGGTAGCTCCATCAGAGCCTTACTCCACAGGTCAGCTACCTCTAGAGCACCAAAGACAAAGAGGAATTTGGGTAATCTTAATTTAGCAATTAGATTAGTGGTGAGGAACATCCCAAGGTCCTTTAGCAGCTCTAGCTATTACTAAGCAATATGCCTTAGCTGCCAGGAGAACAAAGAGGGGATGGAGGGTGGGACCTATCTCCCCTCCTTCACTTCTTTTTAGCATCATTTTCTTGCTGTGCTTCCTCAGAGACAAAGTTAACATGTCCTTACTAAATATATAGCTACCTCATGATGATGTTTCCTAGGCAACATTCCTATGGAAAAGCAGACTACTGACCATTCTCACCTTGTTCTTGTGAAGTCAAGCAATCATTTCATTAATAATTTCTTAAGCAATGTGGTGGCCCTTTTGCAGGTGAAGAAGAAGACAAAATAAGCCACTGTATGTAAGAACCATGAGCTGGTCTTTATACACCACTTTTAGGACAAAACAACTGGCAAAGTGCTTTGTAGGCTCAGAGTAATTCCTATGAAAAGTAGTGTCAACTATCAGATGCAGGTGTTCCATAATGGAATAAATCATAATAACTTGTCTCCTTATTTAAACTAGCTAGAAAATCCACATCAGCAGTCCTAGGTGGATAGTCTCCAAGTTCTGTTGCAGAAGGCTTGTCTTGATTGCTGGGGTCAAAGTAACACACCTTGAATGCACACAGCCCTGCAAAAATGCTGAGTGGTGTTCTAGAAGTGCTACCTTTTTCGGTGTGTCTGCCCCTAGGACACTGAAATTTATATTTTTGTAAGTTAATTCAACCCTGCCTTTCTGATAAGCATGCTGTAAACTTAATTTTTCCTTTTCAAGAAGGAGGAAGAAAGGGAAGGACTAGCAAAGGAACCATCCCACACAAATATAAGTAAGCTGGAGAGAAAAACAAAACCTTTCCAGCAACAGGTGGCACCTAAACAAAGGGGGAACAAGGCAGTTAGTCAATATGCAGGTCTTGTGCTTCCTGGGCTGTCTTTCTTTCCTCAGATTCTTAACTTGATGGACTGTTGATTGCCCATTTTTTCTCAAAAGACAGCACTAAAGCCTGTCAGAGGAACATGCTATGTCTATTCTTAGCCTCCAGATCTATTGTGGGAGAAGAGAGGTGGGGTTCTTCTTCTATCAGAGACAAAAAAGATCCAGCTGCCTGTAGGCTGATAAAAGCAAAGCTGCAATTTCCATTTATTTTTCAGTTTCATATATGTGGAGTTGGGCTGCTTCAGCTCCCTGTCACTGAAAGAATTTTATATTAGCAAAGCTCATGTTGACGGGAGCAGCAGTAGGTAACAGGAGAGTGACTGCCACTTTCTTTTTAGAAAAATCACTCCTGAGCAAGAAATAACCTTCTCCCCACAATCACAGCAATTGTACGCCAGAAGCATACAAAAGAATAAAGTAGGTGGCATGTTTTAGATGGTTCAGACATGGACATGACACTAAACTGAGACTGTTATTTTATACTGGGGAGATGGGAATTCCTTCTTTTCTACTTTGTCCTGAACAAGCCATGGGAGAACTTGAGCTGCAGAGGGCAAGGTGCAGGCAGTTGGTGAGGGGATTTTCTGTTCCAGCTTCCCCAGTCTATCTGCACTATAAAACTGTGCAGCTGGCTCTAGGGCAGAGTAGATCCATGCAACCCAGAGGCACCGAGGGTGCAATTCTGAGTACCCACGTGAGGGAAGCCTCACCACAGAATAGGAGATGATATAGTTGTGTCTATGGGACTTGCCTATGGCCCTGTGCATTCAACAATGGGGAGGAATAATTCCCTCCTGATGCAGGTCATACATGAATGAAGGCAGCTATTTCACACTTGGCTTGCAGAGAGCACAGTGTGAGTGTCTGGGGAGTGGAGAGAGAAGGGAAACGGCAAGGAGGATGAGGAAGGAAAACAGTGCAATGGGACTTGAATCTGTCCTTGAATTACTCACAACACTAGCTGGATCTAAATGCAATTCACTGAAGAGGCTTTGTTTGGGGTTTTTGTTTGTTTGCTTTTATCTTTATAACTTGTCAAAGAAAGATTGGAGCTTGAGATTTTTCATAATTCTTAAGTTGTCTTTTGTTCTGTCTTTGGCTTACTGTTTGACACTGCCTAGTTTATCTCCATGTCCTAAGAAATCCCACAGGCTACCTTCTTATTTCAGGTTTTTGAGGTCACTTGCTAGATACAGTGGAAAGGAACAAATTAGACTCATTTAGGAATTACAGCCCAGGGCATACCTGACAGATCAAACCCAGTGTAGATTTTGAAGAGACACACCTACTTCACTAATTCTATTGTATCCATCTTTAGTCCAGCAAAACCCTAACAATTATCCCAACACTATCTCAGATAGTGGGGAAATGATGAGGATAATTCTTATTCTTCTTGGTAAACATGATCTTCACCTGGATGTAGGGCTAGAGTGTATGCTCAGCAAGTTTGCTGTTGATATAAAACTGCGAGGAGTGGCTGACACACCAAAGGCTGTGATGCCATCCAGAGAGACCCGGACAGACCGGAGAGCTGGGCAAAGGTAAACGAAATGAAGTTCAACAAGGATAAGTGTAGAGTCCTACACTGGGGAGGAATAACCCCATGCACAGTATAGGTCAGGGGTTAACCAGCTGGAAAGTTGCTCCACAGAGAAAGGCGTGGGAGTCCTGGTGGACAACAAGTTAACCCCAGAACAGCAATGTGCCTTTCTGGCTAAGATGGCCAATGGTCTCCTGGGGTGCATTAAGAAGAGTGTGTCCAGCAGATCAAGAGAGGTTCTCCCCCTCCTCTACTCTGCACTGGTGAGACCTCACCTGGAGTATTGAATCCAGTTCTGGGCTCCCCAGTTCAAGAGAGACAGGGATCTGCTCAAGAGAGTCCAACGGAGGCTACAAGGATGATGAAGGGACTGGAACACTTGACTTATGAGGAAAGGCTGAGACACCTGGGACTCTTTAGTCTGGAGAAGAGAAGCCTGAGAGGGGATCTTATTAAATGTTTTCAAATATCAGAAGGGTTGGTGTCAAGTAGAAGGGGCCAGTCTCTTTTCAATGGTGCCTTGTGATAGGATGAGGGGCAATAGTCACAAACTGTAACACAGGAAGTTCCACTTCAACATGAGGAAAAACTTCTTCACTCTGAGAGTGATGGAGCCTGGACCAGGCTGCCCAGGGAGGTTGTGGAGTCTCCTTCTCTGGAGACTTTCAAAACCCACCTGGATCTGTTCCTGTGTGGCCTGCCCTGGGTGATCCTGCTCTGGCAGGGGGTTGGACTTGATGATCTCCAGAGGTCCCTTCCAACCCCTACCATTCTACGATTCTATGAGTCTATGATTACAAGCCATGATGCTTGCATGAAACCAGAGAGTTGCAAAGCAGTCTGAGTGAAAACTGCCTGTCAGAGGTATCATATTTAGATACATTTGCAACTCAAGTTCTTAAAACTTTCCTAAAAGAAACAGAAACAATGTTCAAATCTTGTTGAGGGAACGGGTTCTGAGTCAAATGATTGCACTTGTTTTTTTTTAGAAAAAAATTATATTTGAAAAGGTGGAAAACTATTCTTTAAAAGTGAGAAAAGGCAGCTGATGGATGCAGATGCTCTGTTTCATTCCTTTTGTGCTTTGGGTTCAAATGCAGGGTTTAGTATGAGTGTTAAGTGTACTCTACCTCAGAGTAAGGTCCCCTGAATTCAGCTTTTTAACAGCTTATGGCTGATGTCTTGAGAATTGTTCACAGAATGGTTTCTCTCATCCTATGGCACAGGAAGAGCAGCTTGGGGGTGGTAAAGTTATTGGCACATATTTGGCATGGTTGGCAGTAGGAAGGTTGATGGGTTTCTTCTTCTCAGGACCCATTGACCCCCTTTGCAGAGGCTGGTATCCCTGTTTGTATCAGGCACACCTTGACTAGGACATGTATCTGTCCCTGAAATGCTGTACTTACAGCTTAATGTATCACAGCCAGGACACGTTAATTTTAATTCCTGTGACTATGCCAAGGTGTAAATTGAGGTGGTTCATGAATCATTCAGCTGGGGAGGCAGCTTCCAGGAGAGAGGCAAGGCAGATGGTTGTGACAGCTAAAACACCCCAGCTATCCCAGGTTTATCTTACCCCTTTAGGGCAGTTTTCTTATTTACTCTGCCTACTGCAGTCCAGCAAAGACAAAATAATACTGCTCCCCTGCAGCTTGTTCAGCTTTCCTCCTCCCAAAAGCTGCTCAGATGTGTCAACTCACCCATATTTGTCCCTAACCAGCTCCAGAAGAAACAAGAAAGGAAAGCCAAACAGGTCTTGTAGCTTTCTGGTAAGAAAGCCCCGTTTGGACTACAGGGGAGGAAAACTTACCTCAGCACCTCAGCCCATAATTCTAAGGGACAGGGACAAGCAAGGGCAGGACAAGAGCAGATGAGTTTTCCCTGGGAAACCTGTTCAGAGTGATATCAGCAAGAGATTATTCCAGAAACCAGGGAAGAAGGTGTTGTGACTCACTTTTTCAGTCAGAGCATTGTACAGAAGAACTGGAATGCTTCTGGAGGCGGGAGAAAACATGGGCTAAAGGTGGGATGCTGCCACATCATTATATTGTGTGGAGCACGAGCTAGCTTCTTGTCTCTGCAAAGGAACAGTCCTGATCTGCCTTGTAAAGATTTTAGCTTTAAGAAATCTCCCTTGAGAAGTAACATCCCTTCATTTCTCTGTCTCACAAATACAAGGCTCTCCTTCTGTATCTGAAAGGAGAGCAGCTTCTCCCTAGACTGTGATGCATGGTGCATGACAATTCAAGCAAGGCTCTCGGGGGGCTCTCCTACTCCTAGGCTAACTCAGCTTTTACCTATCTCTTAATCCCTGAGAGTTGAAACACAGACACCTACACAGCTACGGCTCTGGGAAATGCCTTTGCCATGGGGGGATCCAAGAGCTCAGCAGTGGCACCAGGGTCCAGCTCTTTGGTAGTTGTCTGAAGATCAGTAGCCCAGGGTTGTCCTTGGACTCTCCTCAGCCTCCAAGGTTCAAGTAAAATGTGAGTCATAACCATGCACCCAAAATGTGCCCCAAACTGAGTGCCTGACAAGGACATTCTACTTCTGAGGTATAACAGGAATCTTTAAAACCAGATAATGGAAAAGTTGAGAGAAGCCTCAGAATTTGCTTAACTTGCATTGTATCAGTTTTGTAAATACCTCAGAAGGGATATAACCAGAACTGTTGTTTCTACCATTAGATAGCACCAGCTTTGCATAGTAATGAGCAAAAAGTGAAGAGAAAACAATATTCTACAGTTGTGTTATATCTCCTGCAGTTCAACCAAACAACTCCCTGTTTTGAGATCATGAACATTTACTGTGAGTATATTTTATGGTCTTTGGGTAACTCTTATCAGTCAAAGGATTTTTTTCAGCACATATGGGCTTCCAAATATAGTGAAACCAATTTTCTCTGAAAAGCAATATATCTGCTAAAGGGCAGTTTTATTTTCCTTTAGGTAATGCACATCTTTTACGCACAGCAGGATCCTGAAATACGAAGCCCACTAATTGGGGGCAGGGAGACACGACATACTAAAACTAGTTAAAAATTTGCTGACGTTATTTTAAAGTCTCAGAGGAGCCTGACCTCAAACCTTTTATAGCAGTTATTCTCAACTATTCAAGTTTCTGCCAGCACTTAAGCAAGAATGAGCAGTCGCTATTTTATTAGCTGTGTGTCTATTAAACAAAACAAACCAAAATTGTTTATGCATTTGAAGGATCACTTGGAGATATTTCACCAAGAACACATTTCACAGTGATTAAAGAGCAGGTCTACCAAGAGGTCTGCTTAGTAAAACAATGAGACCTCTTCCATCACCCCTTGTGCACTGCACCATTCATCCCTGCCCATCCCACATTTCAAGCTCTGCTGTCATGAATCATTGAAGCTTGATTTTTTTTCCCTTGCTGCCATAACTCTGAGAACTAAAGCCAAAACCTGGAGTTCTGAGACATCTGGGGTCTAGTTGACATGGCCAGCCAGCTGAGGACACTAGGAGCCAAAAACCTACAGCCTGAGAAGGAAGTTGCCAGTGGGAAACACTAGCAGTGGGCTGGCTGATGCGATGAAGAGGACCTCAGCCTCCTGGAGTGAGGCAGGACATAACAGCAGAATAATTCTTTTAGAGTCTCTTAGTTCTTAGTCTGTCTTCTGGTTCATTTTGTAGAGGAGGGGGCGGTTAGTTGTGGATTGCAAAAATGCATCATTAGTCCCTGTAACTGGAAGAATTGTCTGACTTTTTCTCCCCAGGTGACTGAGTAAATCACAGGGCTAGAGAGCTCAGATTTCACTTGCCCACTCTTACCCTGTCATGAAGCTGAATCCCCAGCTTCACTGCACTGCAGCAGAAAAAAGAGTTTTGGAGGCTACTTCTTTCCTCACCTCACCTGGTCACATTAGTCTCACATTCACAGTGACACACTGAGGAGGAAAAACTGAGAGAGCTCTTTGCTGCATAAGCACCGCTGCTTGAAGGCACTACTAGGATAGACAAGATGTATATTTGCTAGAAGGAGATTCCCCAACTAAAAAACATGAGCGATGCCCTAGTCCATAAGAGGACAATACCTGCTGTTCTAAACACAGCACAGCATGAAAACAGGGTCTGTAGAGTAACATTACACCAAAATATTATCCTGCAAAGATTTTTGAATATTTAAATTATTATATTCTGAGATCCTCTCTATAAGATCTGGAAAAGCTTCTTTTCCAAACAGTGATTCACTCTGGGCCCCAAAGATAACTTTTATAGTTGCATCAATTGCTGTCAAAATGGTACCCACCTCTTCCACAGTGACTCCACAGCAAGGGCTTGTACCACCTCCATCTGGGACAGGTCCACCTCAATTGCTTCCAGGTCATTCAAAAGCTGTTAAATTTCAGCAACAGCTCTTGTTTTCCACAGATTTTGACCTGTCCTCATCATGGGAGAAAAGGTATTTTGTTACTGTTCAATAGCTGTCACTATAAATCAAACTCCACATAATAAGAGACTCAGAGTAAGTTAAATATCAATGGATTAAAAAAATATGATGGATAATGATTTTTAGCTACCATAAGCATCTGTAATTTCATGACACGTTTTAATAAACAGCTCTCAAATTAATTTGTGAGGGCAGTGTATGTTCTGAATGCAGGCTTTCTGCCTTCCCTCCCCAGCCCAGCTTCAAAAAGCATTATCAGCTGCTGTTGTTTGGTGGCAAGCTTCTCTGCATATGCGAGCAAGTGCTCCTCTGTTATCACAGACTGACATGCAGCAGCTTCGCTGATGTGTAGATAATGTCAGTATGGAAAGGTGTCAGGCAGCATCTTGTCCAGCCTTCCCTGTGGTAAGGGAAGATAAGCATCTCCAGCTGTCAAAAACCTTCTCCTTCCTTCTGTATGCAAAATTATATCCATTCGTGGCAGCTGAGAATGAGAGATATGTCCTTGGTTTAACATGCTTTGAAGTTAATCCTCTCCAAAGTGTGTTCTAAAGCCAATGGCAGTAGCTCAGTATATTAAGGGATTTGGTCAGTGACCATATTTTAATGGCCATCAGATTGATGGTGCCCCTCTTTATATTGTAATTCTCTTGTGATACTTATGTATGCATTGCATGTGCAAGCAAAAAGGGAGGAGGGAATTTAATAAATCCCGGGGCCTGAGGGAAATGCAAACCTGGCCAAGAATGAAATGGGCACCATTTCATTATTTTTTTTTTTCTATCATTACCTATCTCAATTTGCAGAAATGAGCTGCTTCTAATTGTAATGAAGAGACTGATATTTGATGGTTAATATTTTAAGCACTTAAAATAGCACATGATGCTATAAGCTGAAACTATTGTACTTGCTCTAGACAGTGGCCTGACACAATGTGATTACTTGGGGCGTTGCAAATCTAGCCAAAAAAGCCCCAAAACCCAGGCATAGGTACTATAAGATGGATGGCAGCATGACCTTCTGGTACATCAACCAGTTTTGTACTAGCTCAAAGTCTTCTGGCCTCTCACAGCAAACGCACCAGTGTGGGATGCCACTGTGCCCCAGTGAGCTGCATTCTTCAGCAGTTCCAGCCAAGGCTGAGCCACTTCATGGGATGGTATGAGCACCAACAGGCCAGGGCAGGAGTCCAGTCTATTTGCTACTCTAAAAGTAAATTTACAGTTCTAGGTGATTTACAAATGGACACCCAAGGTCTGAAATGCCTCAGGTATGCAAGCATGGAGACTGTGCCGGAGTCTTTTTTATGTAGCTCACCTTAAACTGTTAATATCTGCTTTGCAACTACTTTGAAATTGTATTTCAGCTGAACTAACTGCTGTGCAGGCTGTAACCAGTATTTTGTTGTGAGACGTGATAGATACAGCAGAAACCACATTTCTGCCTCCAACACAAATGCCTGCCTCCCCCATCCTTATGTGTGCTCAGGCCCAACAATAAGTCATCTATATTACATTGCTTTTTCTACTTGTAGCCATCAAAAATCAGTATGAAAAAAAGACAACAGTGGAAAAAAAACCTCAGAATCTGAGAATTTTCAGGCAGTGCTACTAGAAATACATTGCTATTTTTAAGCAGCTACATTTGGCTAGGTTCATGCAACCAAAAAAAGAAGGCAAATGAAAATACAGTTATTTTGTTGGCATTGTGACTCTCCATCTTCCCTTCCACAAGCAATAACAGGTTCTAAAATGTTTTTTACCTGAACGTATAGGATTTAAAATGTACTTTTACTGCAGGCGGAATAAACAGAAATAATGACAAGTAAACCAAATTGCAACTGTGTCTGGGGGAAAGGTAAGGAGGATGCCAAATCTGTAATCACACCTCTGTCAGCCTGGCTGCTCACAGCTCGGATGGGAAGATGGTGCTCTCTAGGTATAATGGAGAGCTATAAATAGCTACATCATTATATAACCCAGCGGCAATCTCATTCCCTTTCTAAATATAGTCTGTGCAGCAAAGGACAGTCTGGTGATGGGTTGCTACTGATACTGATTAATAGCATGACTCACACTGACCAGCTAATAAAAATGAGATGTATGCCTTGGAGGTACCACACCAGATAGGGTATACTTATAGGAGGAAAAAAAAGACATACTAGATCTTGTAGCTAGTGGAGGAGAAGCTGAAGTCTAAGTAATTTCATCATGCATTATATTCCATATATATGATTATATATATAATATATACATCAGTATAATTATATAATTACATTACATTATGCTTCTCTGGTCATAATGACTTCAAAGAAATGTGAAGCTATCATCAATGAAATGTTTAATGTTGTGTTCTGTTCATAAAGATTTGTTTACTGCCTGTGAGTTACTACCAAAAACTCCTTTGGGGGGTTATAATAATCTCACACTTTCTAGGCTAATCTGGCTGGCATGTGTGAGGTGGGAGTTCAGGTGGGTCACACTGACTCAGGATACACGTTCAGAGCTCCCACTATCAACCAGGGTTACACATGTGTAAGTGAGGGACAATTTTTTTGTAACATATAAATGGTCTTTATGTAAAGAGCTTTGAGATCAATGCAGCAAAGTGCATCTAACACCCACTTTGCCCTTCGAAGTTTAATTACCATAGATAGTGAGGCATGTATACACTTGTTCAGTCATACTGCCTGCGTGCTCCCTTGCATCCAGTCTGTGCAATCAATACTGCCACTTCACACACAAGCATTTTACATCCCCCTTTTTGTTTTTCCAGTTAGGGTGAAACCTTTGCTGATGTCTCTAGTTCATTAGCTGGGGAAGGTGAGTGTCTCACACTAAGCTGTGAATTTAACTTTGACAGAAAGTGCTGCAGTGGAGTCCCCTTATAGCTCAGGCCATCGGTCCTTGCTGAGGATGAAAGACAGCCTTTTGCAATGAAGTGCAGCATCATTTTGTAACACCATCTCCACCAATTTGTCCAGACTTTCACGTCTGTCTTTCAGGGGCTTCCTTGTGTAGTAAAGTAGCTCTCAACAGGAGTAAAGGTCCTGAATTGATGTAACATCTGTTACTGGAAAGAAATTGCTTGGGGAATTGAAGTAAACCCCTCCACTCTTTGCATTAGGTAGGGATACACTGAGGGCAGATAAGCTCAAGTCTCCCATTTCTGTGGGGCAGCTCCTATTGCTGCAGCAAAGGCTCTCTTCCCTCACAGCTGATACTTCTGGCAGCAGAAACGGTGAATAATTTCTGAAAACATCTGGCTAATGTTATTTACCAGGATCAGGTGTATCTTCCTTTTGTCTAGATCAGCATAAGCCAGAAGCAAAACTATACCAACCCCTGATACAGCAGGTACCCGAGTGCTTTGGCTATTGCATGAATCAGAGCCAAAGACACTGCATGGGTCTTGCAGGAGGTGTCTGTTGGAGCAGCTGGGAAATTAGAGATCCTTGTGTACCTGAATGTAGCTGACTAAAGTCCTGGTGTGAAACAAAGGTAACTCCCTCCACTCAGTTGTCCCAGCACCCCCTCACCTCCAGCCCCCAGCTTCCCTACCTCCCTCTCGAGCCAGCAGCCGCAGAACCTGTCCCTTCCCTGCCCCTGTGGAGAGACACACCATGGTCCTGGCTTTGCTCAGCCTGTAGCATGAGCATTGCTGTGAGAGGCTCAGTGCTTTCATGCTCATCTCCTCTGAATTAATCCCCGTGGTACTTCACGCGATCATTTGATTTCATCTTGTGATTTAAAAGGTGGATGGATGGACAGACCACTTGATACCTGATGTCAGGAAAGGCATCAGGTCTAGCTAGTGCACTGTTCAATGTACCTCTGCAGGCTGACATGGGCATCCTCCAGCCTAGAGCTTTCTCAGTGTCACTGGGAAGGTGACGTAGTGCTCACCACTGAAACTGACATTGGTTTGGTGTGAGACCAGGGTTTCAGAGAAGCCACAGAAGCATTGAACAATGTAATGTGAAACTTGAGTCTCAACTTCCTTTGCTGATGTATTTTATCCACTGCTTCGTCAGACTCCAGCCCTACAGTTCAACAGTAAGTTGTCCATTTCCTCACAGCACCACATGGTATTTTGATGAGAAAAATCTTATTAGCTTAGCAAGCACCAGAGGAGTGTTGTGATCATTTATGCACAACTTCTTTGACTTTTCCCAGCCTCTTGTTTCAAGAAGTTAGGCGTTCAATTTGCACCTCCAGCAACCACAGTGTCAGTAATTCCTAATTTAAATGATTTAGCTGAGTTTCCCACCAAAACAATATGTTTTTCCTCCTTTTTCCTCAGGGTGTAGTGCTCTGCTCCAGCTGCTTCCCTTTGACAGATTTACGGTAATAAAAAATAAAATTAAACTCCTCACTTTTCCTTTCAAACAGAAATCTCTTGTGACAGATTAGACCTGGAGGGATAACCTACCTGGCCAGAGGAGTCAGTTATTTATCTGCAGGAGTGCACAGCAATATTCAGCAGAGACATAGTACCAGCAGCTTGATCTTGGTCACGTGAATAACC
>JANHFX010023820.1:45399-56274 GCA_027560015.1 Chloroceryle amazona
ATTTATCTGCAGGAGTGCACAGCAATATTCAGCAGAGACATAGTACCAGCAGCTTGATCTTGGTCACGTGAATAACCTTAAAAACCTTTAAAACCCAGGGAAATGCTAAAGAGATGTTCAAGGGGAACTTGCACAGAAGTGACAAGCCTTACCCATCAGGAAGGTTTCTGCATTGAAAGCCTCACCTCCACTACGCAGCCTTTGTGCTCCCCACCATTCCCATGCACCCACATTCAGCTGAGACTGTGCAACACAGTACCAGCAGCCAGCCCACAGCTGCCCCAAGCCCCACGGGATGACTCAAATCACCAAAATACAACTCTTGTGGTCTCCCAGGCCCAAGAACCATCACGAATCCAACAGGTACTGTACAGTGAGGAAGAACCACACCCAAAGAGGAAAGCTATGACTCTGGTGAAAAGTTACAGGCATAGGATTTGCAGCATTCCTAAGTATTTCGGTGAAGCTTGTCCTGAAAAGATGCTAACCATTATAGATACACAGGCTTCTCACCAGACCCTGCTCTAAGTATTATCTGTAAAGCACTTTTAGAGCTAACTTATAATATATGGACACTTTCAGGTTTATGGTAAAGTACAGTGGTACATTGCTGCTTTCATTTAAAGTAGGAGGAAGCAGAGGAGCACATTTTAGTACTCTGTTGGATCGTGAACTTTCCAGAGAAAGCCAGCCTGTTTCTTCAAGAGAGTACAGCTCCTGTAGGAACGTTCTGAGCCAGGCTTTCCCCAGTGCAGCCGGCGCACTGAACCCCACTCAGCAAGGAAATCCAGTATAATTAAGTCTTAAGGGACATGCAAAAAGTAGCCTGATGGCAACATAGTAATTAAGTCACCACGTAAGTGCAGGAGAATGGAATGCTATCTTCTGCTCTGCTCTTTACCAGGAAGTGCTTGCAGGTTCTCCATCACTGGCTGTGTTGTGAGATCACTCCACTGCCTCACTCCCACTGCAGAACACCTCACAGGCAGCATTTAAAACTTGCCTAGCTCTGGCATTTCCCCAGCACCTAGCTCCCTGCTGCAGCTGCCAGCAGCATCCTGCCAAGGCTGCTCACTTGATCCTCCTGAAAGCTCTTGGAGTCCCCTCACCCCATCTGTAAAACTCCCAGCCATCCGCATTCACATCTTCTCGGTGAAGCCACTGTGACTAATTTACAGTCTCTTCCCTGATAAATTATTTTGGAATGAGTAACAAATCATTAAAGCCCAGGCCTTTTATTGATAATTTACAAATGAGAGCAATGGTTCGATTCTTGGAATTGATTGTTTATTACAGCCACTTCCTCACGACTATACAAAACATGGCATTTGTTGCTTGGATCATGCTTGCTTCTAGGAAGAAAATATGCCTCCCTGTGGCATGCTGCAAAGGCAGTCATTTAAAAAGCAGCTGCAGGAGGAAAGGGAAAGAAGCAATAAAGTCGCCTAATATTCTTGTGCTCCTTTGGAGAACAAAAAGGTCTTTTATTAGCTGCAAGAAAAAAGGTGTAGGACAGCGTGGTGATTGAAACCTTACAAGCATGGGTTGGAATCTGTTGAATTTTCCAAGTTAATATACAAACAGCCAGGGCAAAGTAAAAGGATCCACAAAGGTAAAAAAACATTTCTGGCTTAATAAAAGCTAATTTACTAAAGCTGGAAACTGAATATCCATCCTGCCTATCCCTCTGTCCTGTTGAAAGAACCACAGATATCCTGCTTATGTTCACATATGTCTCCAGGACCCCTCCAGGGGTGCAAGTCTCTCCCATCCTCTCCACTGCTTTTGCAAGATGTGCCATGAGTCCGCCTGACCCAGAGAATCCCAGATCATGGAAGATTTAAATACGAGCCAGTAGACAATACAATCAGGCTAACCTTTCCTTTGGTCCAAATCCCTGGTGGAGTATCCATTTGATCAATGGAGTAGGAAAGTGTGGAAGAAAGGCAGTCAGGGAAAACAAACAGCAGAACTGGTTCTGAAAATCTGTTCCCTGTGTGAAGAAAGCAGGTTGGTCCTGAGCAGTCTCGCATGCTGAGGTAATGGCAGCATCCCACTTGGAGCCTTTGCACCTCCCTGTATCTTCCTGTTGATGCCACTCACCACTTACTGCCTGCAGCTGCCACGTCCCTGCAGTGGAACTGGCTGCACTGCTGCTTGTTCTTAATTCCTGTCAGCTTACACTTTTAGGCATTTCCATTTTTCTGCCTTACTTCTTCTTTGGATGTTTTAACACCTCAAACCAGATACTCTTCACCCAACGTGTTCCCCTGTAATGCACTAGCAGAGGGAAATCCCCTCCAGAATTCCAGTTCCAGTGGGATGGCAAATGGTGCTAAACATGAACTAAGTGATGCCACTTCATCACTTCCATGTTCTTTCTGTGATTAGAAATGGAATTTCTCTTCTTTGGCAAAGAAAAGCCAACCCCTTCATGCTTTGCATAGCCAAAATGAATGCAGAAGAGACCATGTGCTAAAATGCTCTAAACTAGGCAAGCAACCTTAAAAAGATAAAACTTCAACATTGTACCCTTCATGGTGAAAATGCCATCACATTTCAGTCACTTGATGGAGTTATTTAAAACCCAATGTATATTAATCCAAAGAAACTCTAAATAAATGGCTCAATTTGCAACTATATTCAGTGTTGAAATTCTTGCTAAATTTAAAATAGGGTTTATTTTATTATAGTGATAACAAGACCAGATGCTTTAGCCTACACTTGGTGTTTGAAAGGGCTAATACTACAGAAATGATACACGGTAAGGTTGTCCTTGACATACAGACATACAGACTATCTTTCTTTACTGATGTAAATAGCTTGTTTTAAAAGTCGATTAGCATTGCCATCGACTTGGATAACAGCCTCTCAAGTTCTCATGCTTGAATCATACATTAGAGCTGAATAACCCTTCTTCTGCCACAGAAGACTCTTATGGACAACTGTAGTTTTAGCACAACAATATAAGAAATACATTAAGTTTAGTAAAAAAAATAAATAAATCACCAAGGCTTCAGGACCTGAGAAGAACATTAAGAAAAGATCACATCATTGTTAGCTTGATGTGCTACACTGTCAGGTGACAGGTATGTAAGTCTGTACAATACTGCTGGAAAAAGCACAAGCAATCTCCCTGACATCTAAAAGAAAAATGTTATAAACTGGGGCACGCTGTTCAAATTTCACCCAAGTCCAGATGACTACAGTCAGAAATGCACAGTGTGGAAAGCGGTCGTTGTATGTTGCTTTTGTTCCTTGGTTTTTTCCCTTTGATGAGGGATTTTCTTTCATTGATGTGGACAGAGCTCTCACTGCGTGCTCAGTTTAATTGAGCAAAATCCCTGTGATAACAGACAGTATCAGGATAAATCTTCCTTTGTGCCAGCTGCTTAGTTGATATAGTCCTATGCTAACATCCTAGCACTTATGTATTTTATCAGAAGACTTAATTGGAAATGTAACATTGGGTGCAGGGATTACAAATAAAGTAATGGTGCATTATTTATTTCTTTATTTTGCCTAAGTTGCATCCAGGTTTCTAAATTGAGCAAGAGACAAGAAAATAGGAATTAATAGAGTCTTATGAGCAGCTAGGCAGCTGGTAAGGAAAGGAGTGATGGCTGGGCACTAAGAATAAAGCAGTGGAATAGCAGACATGATGCTCCAGGTGGTCTCTGTGCCTATAAACCACATAAAGGGAGAAGCAACCACATCACTGCAGCTCCCTGGAAGCTGTCCCAGAAATACACACACTCAGACTCGATTTTGTGTTGCAGACAGTTTTTCCATCTGGAAAATGGCTCTCTCTCTGAGATTTCCTACTCTGTAGAGTCCATCCATACAGACTCCATCAGTAACTGTAGCTCTTCTGAGAACTGAGAGCCAAAACATGGATGATACCAAAGTTAGAGTCAAGGATTTATTGCTTTTTCTTGGTGCCAGGTATTCTTCCTTTGCTTCTGCTTTTGCCCTCAATGTGCTCATAAGCTGCAGGAGCTGTATCTAGTGCTAATGCCTCACAGTTGACTGACAGTGGGTTGGCACAGTAATGGTCTCTTCCCATTTTTTACACAACCTTTACTTTCTCACATTAGCTCCCTATTTTCTTTGTGAAATAAAACTAATGGTCCAGGTGCAATCTATTCCAAGGCTTGCCCAGGAAGCTGGTTTTGGCAGCACTTAATCTGTGCATCAGGGGTCTGTTAACCATTTTTCAGCTTCTAGTCCTCACCAGGAGGAGCTGAGCCACAGTCTGTATAACTGACAACAGCCTTGCTGTTGACAACATAGACATTGCTCCCATATTCAGTGGCATTTACAGACCCCAGTCAGGTAAAAAGGGATTTCTTCATCTCAGAGAGAATGAAACTATGGATTCAGCAGAAAGGCACAACTGTTAGATGAAGCAAATGTGGAGAGGATAAAGACAAGGCAAGGTGGCAGCAGAACTCATAATTTCCTCCATTTTTCCAAGCAGATCTGAGAGCCAGCTGTGACCTCTTTGCAGCACTCATCACACTACAAGCAATGACTTCAGGGGCACAACTTGTGTTTAAAATATTATTCAGACCAGAAAGGGTGTCATATTCTTGTCCAGATTTTCCCAGCCAATCTACCTTTTGCAGCAGACATCTATGCTTTCAGGAAATTGCTTTTCATTTTCCTCTCCTACTAGTCATAACTGTACATAAATCTTTATCACAGAAGTTTGCTGCTCTAGTGAGACCACTTCCTGCTATTTGAAGAGCCAAGAAGCCTATTACATTGTTAGTCAAAAGGGCAGGAGAAAAAAAGGATTGAGATTTCTAACTTAATTTGAAGCCTCTGTGCTTGCACTGTGTGATAACACTAAAAGTAAAGTGTGGGTGGACACTGGTTTTATAGTGCCTGAACCTCTTCCCAAGAACATTGCATTAGTTCACTTACTGTACAGGCTTCCACGCAGAGAATGACGTTATGTTCCAAACCTGTGGAAGCAACCCAAAACATAGTTAATAAGGAAACATCTTTTCCTCTCTGTGTGTCAAGGCTTGAAGGCCAATTGATTTGTCAGAGAAGTCTAAAGTAATCTGTATGTCTTCAGCCTTTTGAAATCCAGGTCCACTGACACTGTTTCTTCTCTCCTGTTGCAAATCAGGTTGCTTTATTATTTCTGGTGGTAAAAAATTATTTCTGAGGGAGTTGTGCAACTGGAGGAAGATCAGATGACAACATTTCTCTAAGTAAGTACAACAGAAGGAGCAATCTAAGTGTTCACATTTACAGAAGGCTGGGTTTTGAGAGAAATGTGCCCATTCAGAGAGGAACGCAGTGATCTGGTAGTAAGAGAGTAGTGAAGCTCTTTAGAAGGTAGTGGAGATGAAGTAGAGACAAAAATGTACCAAAGTTTCTCCTCATCAGATTTAAATTGGGTTCTCTATGGTCCCTGAGTTTCTCCTTTTTATGATACTCCTCAGTGCTTGAGCCAAAGCCATGGTGTTTGGGTCTCTGCTAAAATAAAGCTAATGCAGATTTTCTAGCTAGAGTTCCCTGCATGGGCAGTCTGCAGTCTGCCTTTGCTGGCTGCTGCCATTTTGGACCAGACTGTCAGAAGGGAATGTGTGTGAATTTCATTTGTAGCTAAACCAGAAAACCACCAGCTTGCTCTTTTGGTTGTTGTGTGTGTCAGACAAATGCACTCCAGATCTCAATGCCTTCTGAAAGGGTGAAAATTCAAGGTTATACTTTGGACTATCCATTTGTTCGTTAAATCTTTTCCTCTTTTCCAGCTAGGTGGCATGCCAGGGCCCATACATGTCTTAATATTCTAGCTTTACCACAGAGCTTTTACAAACAAGGTCATACAGAACAGAGGAAAAACATATAATTAATAATTATCAAGACTTACTGCTGTGTGGGCTGCAAGTCCCTGCTCAGAAATTAGAACCAAATTATTTCAGGCTTTAAAAAAGGTAGTTAAAATATCCAACGTACTTAAATTAACTCCTCTGAGAGAGTACACCAGCTCCATTAGCTCCCTGCATGTATTTTGCTCCATGCAAACACGTACCACATGCCTCAAATCACAGCAGCCAGGTTCCTTTTCATTGAGCTCGCCTCGCTCCCCACACTCACTCCTGTAATATCTTTCCAGTTTCCCATGCCTTGTCTCCCCTTCCTCCCCCATATTAATGCCAGCTGATCTGGAACAAATGAATATATTAGTAGGCAAAGCAAGGCAAAAATGAGAAAAGGCTTCAGGCAAATAACTGTAAAAAAGAAGTAGCACAATCCTAGTCCCTTTAGGAGTTCTCCAGGATTGTTTCAGTCACTGGTAGAAAGTGAGGGAGCTACCAAGCACTGTAAAACCCTTATCTAGGGTACTTTGGAACAACTTGATTTAAACAGTGGATGGTGGCATTCATTATCAGAGTCTGAAAGTTAGCCAGTGAATTAAGGATGCATAGATATTAAGATTAGGAGGTTCCAGGAGGTTACCTAATCTGACCTTGTGCATTACCCTGGATGTTGAATTTGTCCCAATTTCCCCTGTGAAATCCAGTAGTTTATTATTCTGGAAGAAACTATTTTCTAGGCAAAAGTGTTTATGTAACAATTTAAGACCTGTAATTTACCAGTGGTTTCCAGAAAGAAATTGACTTTGGGTTTGGAAAATTGAAAAGAGTATATATCCACATAAGGGACATTTGGAAGGTGTGGGCTAATCCAGTCCTAGAGAAGCAGTCCCTCAGAAGGTCTGTCCTCTTCAAGGAAAGAAGCCCCCATGTCTCAGATCTTGCATATTCCCTCATCAAACATCATGCCTGTCCTTTGCCCAGAGACAAGGTCTGTGGTTAGTCAAATAGTACTTCAAAGGCATCTACTTTCTCCTAGTAAAACAATAAATTAATGACTCCTAAATTGTGATATAAAGGCTTTCACCTAGGAAATAATTACTTACGTTACTCTGACAAATAATAAAAGAGAATCAGATTAAGAGTATTTATTCCATAAATAAAAAGTAAGATTGTATCCAAACATCTGTCACCAAACGAAATGTTTCTGCAACCCAAATCCATTTGTTAATTGTCTCCTCTCTGCCTGGAATGCAGCTGTTTAAGTCATTTCTGAAGCAGCATCTCTGTCATTGGCAGACATCTGTGCAGGATCAGTGATGTGCAGAAAATATTCTATTTATAGCAAGGCAATCATCCCTTTCTCTTCTTCCCTTCTCCCACCCACAGCTCTGCAGTGATATCAAGGGAGTCCCAATCCTGGTATTAATTTCTTTCCAGCTGAAATGCACCCATAAACTTTAGTCAAGAATGAGTAAAGAAAAGTGAAAATATTGTTTTTTAATGGTAAGAAATATTTTTAGATGTCAACCATGGAGATTTCCTAATATTAGAAAGGGGCAGGATTTGCTGAAATAGAACAGAAAAATAATATTTTTGAAATGGTATGCCATCTATTATTTATCATAGCAGTCTGTGGGTAAAGGCCCAAAGTAAAATATGTAACTTTGAATGTGAAACAAAAATAGGTGGCAATTAAAAGCATTTTGTGAAAGAAACTTTTTCTACTTAATTAACTATGGCTTTCTATGGAACTAGGATGTTTCCGTTCCACCACAAGCACTCTGCATCATAATCTTATCAAACAGCACTTCTTGTGTTCCCACCCCCAGAACAGCCTGATTTGACTGAGTACTCCTTAGGAAAAGGAATAGCAAAGCTCTTGAGAAACTTTGAATGAAATGTGTACTAATTATAGCATTATTTAAGAGTAAAATGTTTCAAAGTGTACTTTATTTTACAATTTTGAGGGACTTTTTAAATATTAAAGATCATGTATTATTCACTTAGGAAGAAAATGAGTTATTACTCTAAAATGGAACATACACATCAGGGCAGACAACTCTGTCATGACGTATTTCTTCATCACCCACTCTTACCCTAGAAGAATGAGTTGTAAATTTGGAGTCATTCTAGATAATAGTTGTTCTGTTTCCAAGAAACCTGTGCTCAAGAACAGGTTTTACCTAGGTTAAAAAAAAAAAATTCCTATGAGATGTCTTTAACACCAAACAAATGACTGCACAGGTCCAATGTGAAGGGAAAGTTAATGGAATTTCTGCTTACTATTGTCTTCAGAATAGTGTTTGTGCTCAGCTTTCTGCATTGCCTGAAATAAGAAAATTCCTTACTCAGATTTTCATATTTCTGGTCAGAATATCAAAGAATCTTAGCATGGCTTTGTGGAAATCAGGGTAACTTAGCATAACACAGGGGTTCTCACTGCCCTCCTGTGCCTCAGCAGAAGACATTGCACAGAATTAGGTTGTTGATTCCAATTAAACAATTTAATTTATATCTGTGTTATTACGTTCAAATTTTTCATATGCACAGTCTCTGCTAACAGCCACAACTTCCATTGGAGATATTTATAAATAACAGGAGAAATTTGCAATGAGCAAGAGAGAGAATTGTTATTTGTAAACACCTATTCTACAAAATAGATTAATTCAATTAATATCAAGGTTAGAGTTAGCAGTATGCATAATATAGCCTGATAATTGAAATTAAGATCCTCTACTACTAGCTGAAGACCTTTCTGGTGATCTGTTGGGTTTTTTCTTGCCTAAGACTGAAGCTTGCACTTCAAGCTACACTGAGGCAGTACTGCAGCTGACTATTCTGTAGACTTCCTTCTTATTATTCTTGTCAAATGTCTCTTGCAAACAGTCAGGCTTGGTTCTACTACTGCCTCTGATCAGCAAAACACTGCTAATTCCACCAAGACCCTACATAAACCCACAAAAGAGAGTGATTTATTTTTTGCAACCCTGATAAGCCATTCAGCAGACTCTTCTGTTTTCCCCCCAAGCTAAAATGTACAAGAGCCCAATCTGACTTCTTGGATATAACAGAACCAAAGTACTAAACAGTTTAGGCACAGCTTTGCAAAGTCTGAAGAGAAACCCCGACAAGTGCACTGTTCACAACCACTGGTGCTCATGGAAGACACAAATGGAGAGTCTGGCCAGGCATCTGCTGATTTAAAAGCCAACATGGCAGAGCACATCACAGATACAGCCCTGAGTGCTGAAGTAGCACTACCCTGGCAGGAAGAATGCCAGGAAAACATGTAGCAGAGAACAGCTTTGAGGCTAAACTCCTCGTTAATTTGCTTTCCTACCTCAATCTTCTCCTTTTGCTGAAGGCTTTTCCAACCACTGTGTTTGTCAACGCCAGACACAGGTAACATGCAAGGCAGTCGTGATGGAGAATGGTGGGAAACTGGCCAAGGTTCGGTCAAGTCCTTGCATTTTGGAGCGTGACAGCTTAAATTTTTAGAAGCAGTTCTGTAAAACTGAGCCTGCATTCACATCCCCTGCAGCAGCAGGTGACTCTGCCCTCTCCCCTGGCCAGGAAGGCTCATCTTTCTATCAGGGAGCAGAGAGAACATCATTTAAATGAGCTCCTTTACTGCCCATGAAGATCTGCTCCACAGCAGGCTGGGAAAGTGCCACACCACTTCTGAAGACAACCCTGCTTGCTCACAGCTTAATGCATTGTCCATCTGTGTGCCTCTCTCTGGGCCTCATGTCTTTCCTCCTAAACGATGAGGCCGCAGGTGTATTTGAAAGCCAGTGGGTAGATAAATTAATTTGCCGTCTCCCTTCTTTTTAAGTTTGTGTCAATTTTACTTTCTTTTGCTGACAACCCCAAGAAGGAGTTTACTAGCTGACCTTTCTTAGATGTGTTGTTACACGTCTGGAAATAAATTGCTAGTGTTATCTGTTGTCTTCTTTTCTTTTTTTTTTTTTTTCCCCCTGTAGCACTTGGAAATGTAGGGGCTGGAGAGAGATAAGTGATATAGGTTTGCTCGACTGGCACAAATGTAACAAAGTCACAATTTATGACTCAGCTCATTCCTGGTAGATTGTATGCTCTTGAGATGCTCAGTGATTTATAGCTGATGTAAATTGTGATACTTACTGTGCCATTAGCAAAGCCATTATCTCTGTCGTGAGAACTTAGGATCAATAGAAGTCAGCAGAGACAGAAACAGTATTGTGAGCTTGCGGATACAAATGGGTTTGTAGAGAAGCCTTCGAGGATGTCATTTGACACGAGCCTTTGAGAATTTTGAGAGTTGAAATTTTATTAATGAAAATCTTGAAGTCAGGTAGCTATGTCCTTTTGAATTATTAGGTATGTAATAATGGTGAGCGTGCATTAGTACCCTCCCTCAAAAAAGACTTTTGCAACTTGCAACAACTCAGTTTACTTAAAAAAATGAGCCTGTAAGATGATGCTGGCAGCTATTTTCTAGATAGTAACTAAGAAGGTGTTGAGGTATTGTCATGTTGAAAATGAGGTCCCAGAATTTTACTTTACAACTAAAGAAAATGCATTTTGTGGAGAAATGCAGTACTAATTAGAGCCTCCTAACAAAGATCATCACTATACATTCATGTTGCTGAGCACAAACTGGGTGTCACACTGGTTAGCAAAACATCTGAGCTATGATAGGTGAGCCACTGACTACAGTCAGCTCACAATAAATAGCCACACAAACAATTTACAGACAGTTTAAAAATTATTGTACATCAGTTGACAATTCTAAAGATTAACTTCACTAATAAACTATCTTTTAAGGTTGTTCACCTTATTTTTTTTTTTTTCCAGAAAGGACTCGTTGTACAAGAGCACATCTGAAAGCACCACCTGCCCTTTCTCAAAAGTATTGGTTAGGCCTAGAACTGAACTTCTTTCAAAGCTCTGGAGCATTTAATAAGGTATTTTGGTCCAGCAGTTATCAACCATGACTGTGGAAGGGTGCTCAGACTGCTCACTTGTAATTTCATGTGCACATCATTCGCAAGCA
>JANHFX010023820.1:56374-83444 GCA_027560015.1 Chloroceryle amazona
CTCAAAAGTATTGGTTAGGCCTAGAACTGAACTTCTTTCAAAGCTCTGGAGCATTTAATAAGGTATTTTGGTCCAGCTCACTCTGGAAGCAGTTATCAACCATGACTGTGGAAGGGTGCTCAGACTGCTCACTTGTAATTTCATGTGCACATCATTCGCAAGCATGTAACTATCCAGAATTCTCCAGAAGTCTCTTAATAGCATCACAGTCACTATATCTGGCTCCTGCATCAGTTCCTTTCCCTACCTCTTGTAGGACTCATTCGCCTCATCAAACAAATTCCAAGGTGTTCTTACATCTAAAAAGTTGTTAGCATCCCAGTACCTAAACTGACTAACCAAACTCGTTGCTCTGATGGTGGGCTCTAATCCACAATCTTCTAGTTTTACACAGCCTTCCTGTTAGAGGACTAAGACTCTGCAAATCACAGAGTAATTCAGAGTGGAAGAGACTTCTGACAGTTTCCAGTCTACTTCCCACACAAAGCAGGACCACCTAGAGCAAGCTGCTTATGTTGCCTCTAATCAAGGACTGACTATTTGCTAGGACATAGATTCCATAACCTACATTGTGCCAATGTTTGACCTTCCTCACGGTGAAGAATTTTTTTCCTACTATTTATTTACAATTTACCTTAGAGCTATTTCAGTCTGTTGCCTCTTATCATGACTAAGGGCCTGGAGCACCTACCATATGGGGAAAGGCTGAGAGATGGGTCTGTTTAGCCCAGTTTAGATGGTCTCTCCTTTATGTAATGTGCTTCCGTCTCATGACCATCTCAGTGACTGGAGTTGGACTTGCTTCAGAAAGTCCATGTCTTTCTTGTAATGGGAAGCCCAAAACTGGATGCAGAACTTTCAGTGAAGCCTCACAGGTGCCAAATAGAGGGGAACAGTCGCTATGTTTTTGCTAAAACAGTGCAGGTCTGAAGGCATTCTTCAGTAGCAAACAAAGGCAAAAAGGCACCAACTATCTTGGTTTTTTGTCTCTTTTGTCCCTTGATCTCTAGCTGTACTTAGCAGGAGGCTCAGAGTTTCTTTAGTTTTCCTTTTGCAGTTCTCTTATAGAAGACCTTCTTGCTGTCCTTCACATCTCTTGGTAATTTAAACTCCAGCTGCTCTTCTGGTATCTCTGTGTTTTCTTATATTACAGTAAATTAGTTACATTCATCCCATTGGTAGGAAGAAAAACTCTAAGGAAGAACTCAGTGGAGCCACTTACACAAGGGAACTAGCCAAATGCCTTGAAATCTTTCAAGACTTGGAAGCAGCACCCAGATGGGAAGGGATAATTTCCAGATGTCATCTGAAAATCTCCATGGAAAATTTTAAAATCCTCAAAGAAAACGGCCCATGCAAAATTCATCTTAAAAGATAAGTAAGAGAAAATTCATTGTTCTGTTTTGTTGCTGTGCACCTCAAATCCTTTCCCAAACTCTGAATGTTGCTCTATATTTTTTTATCTCACAATGCACATTAATTACCAATTGTATTTTAACATTCTGCTAGCATATTATATCTATTTTCACTTGGGGAACTTCTGATTTTTCCCCATGGGGCATTTAGATAAGCACTTTATTAATTAAGCTGCCCAGAATTGGATTCAGATGATTGTGAGTGCTACCACTTCTGTCAAGTGTGAGACATCATTGTTTGGAAAGATGAAAGACAGCTCTAGGGGAAAAAAAATTCAAAAAAAAAATCTACAGTTGAACACACACTCAGGGGACAAAGCACTGTGTCCTTCAAATCCTTGCTCCCTGAGGCCTTCCTAGGAGAGTCTTGGTAAAAACAAAATTTGGTAAAACAATACGGGCTATATTTCCATTTGTCTTCACAATGAAAGATGACAGTGTTTCCAACATGTAAATATAAAAACCCTAGGAGAAGCTACCAGGCATTAATCTTCATATTTTGTGTGAACTATGCTGTAGCTCATAGGGAGTTCAACACATTCACCTTCTTTGTTACCAGAAATTTGTGACATTTTCTCATTAAATACATCAGGTGTGAAAATGGCAGGAATAGAAAACAGTGACTATTAAAGTAGGTGCTGCCTGCATTCCTGTCTTTTTTTTCAAATTACTTTCCAGCCTGAGGTTATTCCTGCAAAGC
This sequence comes from Chloroceryle amazona, assembly GCA_027560015.1. Classification (NCBI taxonomy): domain Eukaryota; kingdom Metazoa; phylum Chordata; class Aves; order Coraciiformes; family Cerylidae; genus Chloroceryle; species Chloroceryle amazona. The sequence continues at coordinate 58,490 of JANHFX010023820.1, forward strand.
TAAGAGAAAAATTGTATCTCCTGTCTTGCCACAATTATCTCCTCTTGCCTTTGATGGCAAATGTTTTAAATCTCTTCTTAACTTTTTGCAGTGATGCATAAGGGAAGAGTTACAGTTTCATTTCATTTTCCAGAAAAACAGAACAGACACCTAGTCACACATTTACAGCTGCTAGGTGCTGTATTGATGCCCAGAGCCTTCCTGGCTCCTTCTTATTCCCTGCCTGCAGGCACGCTGCTCCTTCACTCCTTACTGTAGGGACCTGAGGCAGCAGGTCTCCAGTTCTACTCCAACCTGCAATGGTAAAATAGTACATTATTTTGAAGTTGTCCATTTATATAAACATCATGTCTTGTAATTTTGTCCACTGCCCCTATGAAATACTCTTCTGGGATAATATGACTCTTATCATCTTGATTTTCTATGCTGTGCATGTTTTTTAGCTCTTGCAGCTTCTTCCTTCATTAGCTTGAGAGTAACCTTTCTGTTTCTCATTTCATGTGGTATTTCAGCTGATGTCCCCCTGGTTAATGACTGTCTAACCACTTCAGGCAAGGCCTGGCAAATGAAAAGATTTTCTTCAGTTGTTGACTTCAGATCTGCCTGTATTCTTGATGCGTATTTTGACCCAAATCCCACACAGGCCCTGCTTTCTTAATCGTCTTTCCTTTTGTCCAGCTTTCAAGAACAGCTTTTGAACTCTTGCTTTTAAACATTCATGAGCTTTATCATAGATTCACATCTCTGTTAAAATCATACCACCCCTGTGTCATCTTTGCATGGAGAGCAGGGATCTTCCAGTTCTTGCACTGAATAATCACAGTTAATTCTTGGCGGAATTATCTGAAAACTATTTAAAAAATAATATATATCAAACACAACTATTTTCAGGACTAAATGTTCTTTCTAAATAGGTGTATTTGTTGGTGATCTCCACCATCTTCAAGTAGAACCAAGCAAGACTCAGGCACTACTCAGGTGCCCTCTGAGATCCTGGGAAATTCAGCTTCGATGAGGAGACATTCATTGTTTCTATTCTTTCATTTGGGGTCTATGCCACTGTGCTCTTGACAGTGAGGACATTTCATTCAATCACCCCTGAGAGAAGGACTTGGACAGAGACTTGTCACCTTCAATTCCACCTGATCTGTCGTTATAGCGTGAGCTGTAAAATTGATTTGGAAATGTCTTCAAATGAGTTTTCCCCAGCAGGTATAAACCCTGATCAATCATTCCATAAGCCTGTATCTTCAGGTGTGAAATCATCTCTTTCCAGTTAAAGCATTCCTCGTGCACTCCCCCTGTCATGCCAGCTGGTACGTAGTTAGGTGCTTTAGTGCTGCTGTATCTGTTGCCAGTGACCTGGCTGTGGTGTAGGGGCTGGCAGAAGATAAACAGTATGTCTGTGGTCTCCATGCTGATGTAGTTCTGCCCCTAATCAAGTTATACATTCCTCTTTGGCAACCTCTGTGCTTTTGGCAATGTAAACACTCGAATAAACATTACAAACATCAGTCCACTAAAAGCTGTGTTCTGAAAAGTTTTGACACTAGGGGTGGGCTAAGAAAAGCACCTAATTTTCTAAAAATACCTAGCTCCAAGTCATTTTGGTGGAAACATTATTCTCTGTAGAATAAAAGAAAATCTGGTTTGTTTGGAAGCATAGCATTTCATAAGCAAAATGTTTCCCTAAAGGATAAGAAAAGACACAACAGGGATTATTCTTTGGGTCATTGATGTTAAAGCCATGAGGGACCATTATGAATATCAAGCCCAGTCATCCCAATAAGGCAAGCCACAGAATTTTCCATATTATTTCCTTCATTAAGGCCATACCTGCTTGTAGGTGAACAAAGGAACAACCTAGGTGATTCTGTGATTCTGAGAAGCAGGTAGAAAAAAGGTGAGTACTGCTGAGAACAAATGTCCCCACTTCCAGCTGAACATAGGGTAACCTGGGAGAGTAGGAAATAAATTAGAGAACCCTTTTTATTGGTAGAAATGATGATGCTAAACTTCAAACTACAGTTCTCCATCTAACACAGAGCAATGCAAAAATGGTATGTACAGGGACAGCTCTGGCAGAGCTCTGGACAGACAAAAGGCACCAACTTCTCTGTGATTATGGTCAACGCTCCTATACTTACAAAAGTGGGCAGAGAGGAAGTCTGGACCTGGGCAGTCCAAAGCAGTTCCACATCTCTCAAGGTTTTCATGATTTCTTGTGCACAGGGATGTGCCTGAAGGTGCACCACAGGGAAGTCACCCCGGGATTGCAACATGGTGACCGGTCCTGCTTGCAGGTGGTCTGCAGGATATGGTTTGCGAGCCAGCAGTGCTGGTGGGGTAATGCGTGATGCAGGGCTGAAGGACAGGAGAGGAGCCAAGCCTCAGCCCTCCAGGTGGGATATGCAGAAGGCAGCTGCTGAGGCAGGGTAAATGCTGCTGGTGCTTTGTTTCTGAGCCCTGATAGGCACACTGTCAAGGAGAGGGTGTAGGTAAGATCAGTATGTTGGACAAAACCATCTAGAAGCTTTTAGGAGTGGTAAATTACACACACACACACACACTTTTCTTTTTAAAGGAATGGTGTAGAGTCATCCTCAGGTTTAACCAGCCACCAGTTGCTCCCAGTGATGTGGAGAGGTTGCCCTTCACAGCACTGCAGCTCCATGCCCCTTCCCTTTGCTGTGCCTGTACATCCCAACTCAAAAGATGGCACTAGGGAATTGCTTTTCAGCAGTCACAGTAAGCACACAAGGAGCAAGACAAGAACATCAGACCCTGAAATTTGGGGGAAGACTGCAGCAGAGTTGCTAATCCCACTTGAAAGGATAGGCTCATGTCCAATTACAGGTTTTTTTCCAATCCACTGGGAAAGCCATTACACTGATGGCAATCAAATTGGTGCAGCCATGACAATCTTGAAAGCATTTAGGATAACTTTGATTAAATGATATAGTGGGCAAAGACTGAAATTGCTTCTCTAGCAAAAACCCAGCTTGAATAGTTTTTTTAATTAAAATGAGCTAATATGGCACTTTTATTTGTGCCATATCACATGAAAGGGAGAAAATAAAGCTGAGGGATAAAAGAGAGAGAAAAATACCCTTTTGTTTTCTCTCCTGGCTGATCATCACCATGCTGTCTTAAAAATCCCTTTGCCTCCCTGTGTAATTAGGTTGATTAAAATCCTCTAAAGAAATAAAACAGCTGCACAGACCTCCAAAAATCACACTCTTCTCTTCTGTGCTTGCATTGTATTCTTTTCGACAGCTTTGTTTTCAAATTATTCTTTTCCCTTCATTGCCTCTGAAAGCCTATTACTGGATTTATTAAAACAAAGCTGAATAAGCACACTGAATACAGACACAGTGATTGTCTCAACACATGTTTTTCTTGCAAGGAGTACTGTGCTAGCAGGTCTGAACTGCCAGCTGTTGCTGAACTGACTGCAGAACAAAGGAAACCCATCTGAAGAAATGGAAGTGTTCACTAAAGGAAGACTCCATGTTTTGTCTTTCTATCACACGATGAAGAGAAAAATAATAATTATTAAGCTGAAATCAGACCATGACACTTTACTTCAATCCAGACTAAGAGGAGAAATGTTTCTATATTGTCTCTAAAATGACCTCTCCACTGTTTCAGGTTGGAACCAGACAGTGCTGCTATGTGCTGCTGCTGCAAGTTGTGCCTTCCAGTGGCTTATCCCAGCTGGGGTGGTTTGGGAAGAGGGTCACGTTGCTTCCTCCACTCCTGCTTTTGTTTTGCCTAGCTGCAGGAAGGAAAGGGGTTGAGGAGAAGCTGGTGGGCAGGCTGGAGGCACAGCACACCCATGGTGGCAAAAGGCCAGCAGGGCCCTGGCACTTGGGTGTGAAATGGCAGGGAGGAAGGAGAAATGCTGGTGACTCCTGCCCAGGCAGAACAGAGGGTGCCCTGTTTCTTACTGAGCCCTCCTTTTGCACTACTGTCCCTGGGATGGGGGTCTTTGTTCCTTGCTCAGCCCATGCAGCCCTTTGCATCATCTCAAAATGAAGGAAAAGAGACACCTGCAGGCAGAGGCAGTTCTGCAGATGTCCATGGCTGCAATGCTGCTGGAGCATGCACAAGCAAGATATGGGTGCTTTTATTACTGGCCTGTCAGTATGATGTCTCGAGTGTTCCCACCTTTTTGATTTTCATGAAAGAATTACTTTAATTTCTTCATCGGGATAATAGATGTTATTATTTTCATAGGTGGTACCCTTTAGATGTCTCAGATGTTGTGCAAGGTGTGTAGGGCAAACAGTCACTGCCTTCTTGCCAAGTGGCTTTTCCTACCTGCCATGGACCATCCGCCTCCTTCCCAGCCACCCTGCAGTCAGGCAACGCTGTCCCAGCCACGGGCACTTCTGGGTTTCCTTGTCATTCCAGTAACAAACTTTTCTGCCTTGTAATGGAGACAAAACCACCTCAGTGGCATAAATAAGCCTACATTTAGTTTGATAGGACATATGACATTTGCTTCAATGGTTAATAGAGCCTTACCTGGGAAAGTCAAGTCAAAAAACTACTTTGCAATTCTGAAACAGTGATAAAGTAACAAAGTGTTTAGAAAGATGAAAATGCAGTATCTGCTAGATACAAGTAGATGCTAGATACAAATCCTATGCAAATGGCTGAGGACAGGGCAGCTTTTTAAATTCCCAAGGCTAGACATTTTTTTCTGGCTAGAAGAAAATATGTCCTCCAAATAGTTTTAAATCAGTAAAATCTATGTGCATTTATCCAGTTGGAGTAAAATGTTGGCCTCACAGATGTTAATCGCCCAATGAAGTCAGTGAGGTCAGCTTTTTACCCTGAGACTCTATTTTGTAAAAGATAATTCATATATCTGACATTTTTATATACACTTTCATAACACAGACTTACAGACTTCCCGTGCTGTGTCCAGATATATATATTATCTTTTATGGCAGTACTTGTACTAATGCTTTGTAAAATCTTTAAAAGATTTACAACATTAAAGAAAAGAGTTTCTAATTTCTCTTTATCATCCTATTCAGAGGTCACTCTGAATGTTGCTCTCCTCTCTCCAGTGCAAACCACTGAAGCTCCATTCCAGCAGAGTGACATGAAAACATATACATTAAGTGCCTGATTAAGGGCAGCCTACTCCACAAAATATGTGGGTGTTTTTAAAATGCAGTGGCACTGCATCGTTTTGCAGCGTGGACCTATAAAGGTGCCATAATTCTGCTTTAAAATGCCATGATATAGAGATTGGTTGAGTCATCTATTAGGTGTGCTTGGGGAATAAGACCAAAAAAGGTGCATAAAGCTACAAGTTAGTGGCAGCATTGTAGACAGAGCCTTCCTGGGGGTTCTGAACACTCTAGAAAAGGGACATAGCCCCTCTTAGCCCCCTGGTCAACGTGCTGAGTTCTGAGCAGGCATAGTGCTGGCACTCCCAAAAGGACTGAGCTGTAACACCCACACACTCACCAGTGAGTTACAAAGGCAAAAAAGTCTCCTGAGCTCAGATTTTCTCCCAGCAAAAATGATCTGGCAAGTTTGTGAACTATTCCCCTGGCCCAGTTTGGCAACTGCATCTTCTACCAGAGTATATATTTTTTAATTGCACATCATGGCATATATTCACATTTCCCTAACTGCTGTAAAATAAACTTTGTTAAATAATATTTTTGTTAGAAAAAGTTTTTAAAGCCCTTTTGAAACCTTTCCTCAAGCTTTGTTAAACAGGTTACTTCTTCACCAGTTTTAACAGCAGACGCAGATGTGATAAAATTTGTAGCTGCATTGTTTCAAATCTGCATCTAGGTTCACAACCATAGTTAATGTATGTGTTTATGTATGTGTCTAACCCAGTACATAAAGCTACTTCAGCTGGGGTGCTTAGGGATGATTAAAACTATATCATTCTATCTCTTTCTTTGATCACAAACTAGTGTAATGCATTATCTTGATTCTCAGTAACTTCCAACTTTGATGTTGTATTTAATAAAACATAATGCTGTGTCAGAGGATCCCTCAGGAATCTTTAATTTCTTTTCTTTTTTTGATATATATTACATCTTAAATGGAATTAAATTGTCTGATTAGTGAAGCAGGCACTTGCTGTGGCAGATAAACCCTGAATTCCTCAGGGCACTCTATAGCCATTGTTAAAGTGTCTTTTCAAGATGTGGGAAAGCTCAGCCTGCCCATGAGAGCTAAGAAAACATCTTCCCCATGCTGAGCTTTCACAATCTAACCCCAATCTTTGCTTTGCTCATTCATCTTCCTCCGCATAAACTTTTGCCTGTACAAATGTCATCAGGTTGCGGTGTAAAGTAGGTGACAGAACTGATGCAGGCTTTCAAAGACAAAGTCTCCCTGCTACCTCAAACTCAAGAGTTGTGTGGAGAGCTGTCTGCACAAAGCTGTGGGCTCTGAGAGGCTGTGTCACCACGGAGCATCATTCAAAAGATGCAGCAAGGCCATCTTCAGCCATCATCCCCATCAGGTACAAGTGCTTCTTGCTGCTCACAGATTTCATGCTGCATTGAGGTGGAACAGCACCACTGCTTATCTGCACACAAACAGTGTCAGGAAACTGGTCAGAGCCCAAGATACAGGGCACTTGGCCCAGAAGACCCAAGGTGGTAATGTATAAGACCTTGGCTTGGTCCCTTGTGCCCCAACAACCCTTGCACAACTGCTTGGTCAGGCTCATGAAGTACATGGTGAGGAACAGCAACAAGCTAAGCTACCTGCAGTCACAGCACAGCCTGGGAAGGTAGAGAAGCTACTACTTTGTGCTGGCTGGGATGAGAAGAGTCTCACTCTGAGAAGAGTGAGGTTGACAGACAGGTGGAACTTCTCCCACCCCTTCTTATGCTCCGTCAGCTTCTGGTTGGGCTAGCTCTGCTGCTTGCCTTTCTGCAATTTCTGCAGCATCCAGCCCTTGTCCACAAGGAGCTCATTGTGCTCATTTTAATTGCTACCAGCAGATTAGTGGGGACAAATGGAGCTTAATAAACTCTGCCTGAAGATGGCTAGACAGCTCTCTGAGAGAGGAGGTCCTTCTTAGCCTTCCAAGAAGTAACTGTAGCCTTGAGAACCTGAGGCTGTGTCATGATGCACTTTATTACATTTTATAAAGTATATATTACAGAAGTAGCACTGTAGAGTTGAACAAGCAGCTTTTGCCATAATGCAAGAATAGGAGAATTCTTGGCTTGTATTGGCTAACAATTGTCTTTAAAATAGTCAATGAATATGTTATGCAAGAAGAAAAATTCAAAAGTACAATAGACTACCATTCAGATTTTTTAACTGCCTCTTGAGTTGGCTTTTAATATTTCTTTGGAGACAGGTACATATATATATATAACACTGCTGTGAGATATACTTCTAAGCCTGTGATTTGTTGAATAATACTCAATGAAAATTTATATATATAACTATCTGATTATTTTTAAATAATTCAAGCTTTTAGTATCATGATAGCATTCCTACCTAAAGAATGCTGAAGTCCCCCTGCACAAGGCACAGCTTTATAATGCAGCTAGGTTTTTGGTCCTTCAGTATCCAGATCCAGCTTGGACATCATTTATGCCTAAGCAGCTAGAAAGTTCAGATATTTTCAGGACCCAGAGAAGGGGACATAAGGCAGGTTGTTTCTTTATGTCTACACAGTAGAAAAATATCTCTTCAAATTTACACAGATAAAAATGTTTTGTTTATAGGTGATCCTTCCCCTCCTGATCACTGGAAGAGAAGTTTACCAAGCCAGCAGAAAGAAACATTTCGCAATATTACTGGTAATTTGAAAAATATAACAATTTAAAAGCTCCATGAAAAGAATATAAATGATGAAGTATCTGTTTGCATAGATGTCAGGAGTAAGCCTGATAGCAACACAGTCAGGCATTGTTAGCACAGACCCAGGAGGCACACTCTGAAATGTGCCAGTCAGAAACAAGGACTTCTGTCTTTCCTGGCAGCATGTAGACCCCCTCTCAACTGTTAAAATCAGGGTACAAATCCTGGTCATGCCCTCTCTTCCTCCATCCTAGTGGATTGCCCCGTAAACCTGCCAGCTCTCCGCTATCTCCCCAGCCCAGGACCTTCCCCCCTGCCTGCTGCAGGAGATGCCCTAGCAAGGATGCATAACAAAGTTAAAAAATCCTTGGTATTAGAGATAAAAGACCTGAGCAAAAAGCAGCAAGAGTGACAGTTAAGGCAGCAAACATCAGGTATTTTAGAAGAAATCACTGTCCACCTCAGAGAAACAAACCCATAAACCACAAAATGCCAGAATGTGTTCCACTGGAAAATAGCCATGAGAGAGGAGCTGTGGAAACACATCTCGGATCTGAGAGAGAAAATGAGGAAATTTGAAACTGACTGTTGTGAAACTGGCTTTGCATAGTCCAGTAATTTAAAAACTTTAGAAAAGTGTTTGAGTTGATGTCCTGACTTCTGAGAAAAACGACTGTATTAGTACAACCTTTAATGGGGCCAGGATGTCACCTCTGAACTTCGTGCTGTTGACTGAAAGCAGCCAACACCAAGTCATGTCAGCACTTACATAAACCCATGAATACATTCGGTACAGGGCAGTACTCAATTTGCTAAGGAACTTTGCCATCAGTAGGCAAACAGTATTACTGTGCTCAAGACCCATGCCTGTTTGTTCAAGGAAAGTCTCCATGAAAATGCTGCCATCACAGTGCATGTGAAAAATAGCTCCAGGGAAAAGAAAATAAAAAAAATTATAGCAGCAATTCAAATGACAAATGGTAGCCCATGGAAGTCAGGAATAGAGCTGACTTGAAGAAAGCAAAAACGCTTTTCCTCTTAAGAAAACTTTGATTTTTTCAGGGAAAAAAAAATGAAAAAGGAAAGTCCTGGTCCAAAACCAGAGTATTTTGTTTCTAAGAAGTGGAATAGTGCCTTGAGTTCAGGAGTCTCTGCTTACTTCTCTCTGGAAGGCAGCTTGAGGGCCTGTCTCCTTCCATAAATTATATATCCACGATGTCCCCCTACTTTATAAAGAACCATAAGAAACTAACCCTATTTGCAAAAACTTAGCTTTGGTTAAACCTTCCTCCCCCTCGACTGTTGGACATTTGATCAATCCTTGCAAAAAAAGGATTTCTTAATAACATTTCAATACTGATAAACCAAAATTTAAGCAAACTGAAGAATTTTTATCTTTTTTGTATATATATAAAGTATATACATGCAGAGACATATATAGATTTGCACTAATTAAATGAGTCTAAAGAAACTTTCAGCATTTGAAAGAATTCCACCATGTAAAAATGAAGTAATGCACAAGGTATAAGTAAATACCTGTTAAATATGCATCTTTCTGTTGGGGAAGAAAGGTCTGGATTTTTTTTTTGCCCTTAGTAATAGGTGAAGTTTTTCTACTGCAATAAATATGGGGTTTTATGAATATTGTTAGAAATCAAATTAAAAACTCAAATGGTCTGCATCTCAAGTCACTCTGCCCTGTGCAGAATATGAGGACAAACATGCACACTACCTACATGTGTCTGTAAAACCCAGACACTAAGAAATCCCTAAATTAAGAGTGATGTAGTAGTTCAGGATTTAAAATAAGTTTAGGTGAAGCTACCTTCAGCACAAAGTAAAAATCTCTCCTTGGGAAAAAAACTTCCCACATTGTAAACACAAATAAGTGCTGTAATATTTCTGATTATCATGGCACTGGGAATTCCCTCTGTAAGCCTCTGATTTTCACCGTACATTCATTTTTATCATAAGCTGTTCTAAAATTAGAAGAGGCTGTGATCTGAAAAGTATCCTTTCTGTTTAGTCCTAGCAGATGGAAACCATGAGGTGCTTTCTCAGCTTGAAAGTGTTCCAAAACTTGAGGCACTAATCTGACATATTAAACCGAATTTATATAAAGTCTTGTGTCTTTCCATCATGCACCATCATTCATGGCATGCTGGGCAGTGACAGTTTAAGTTATGAAAAAGCTGTATCTCATAGCAGATCAGAGCTGGCTTTATAGCAGGCCTCATGAATTTCTTCATCCAGAAAGAATAAATTTTATGTGGGAGCATTCTGTATAGCACCCCTGCAGAGCAATAGATTAAAACTGGATTTTAGCATTTACCTCTTGCTCAACTATAAGTCAGGAATTAGACTTGATAATGGCAGTTATCCATCAACAGCAATGCCACTGCAGATGAGTGGGAGTAGTTTTATGGATAAAAGGACTGCCTTTTTTATTATTATTAAAGAAAACCTATCCTCTTCTATTTCAAATGTTTCTAGGCTCTGACTAGAGAGTGATTAAATCCATGCAGGTCATTAGCATGGATAAGGAAGACAGATATAAAGTAACACTTCTCCAGGTAGCAGAAGGTTTTTCTGAAGCTCTAGCAGTGGGCTTGAGCTCAGGTGCAGCAGTTCACATTGCAGATCCCTCCTAACAGAAGACCTGGGAGGAACATCTACCACAGGCGGCAAGATTCTGCCCCTCTGTTCATCGCCGTATTTGTTGGGCAATTGAAAGCTTTACGGAACTCTTCAAAGTTGCTCATGGCACCAATAACTCTGCAGAGAAAAGAAGAGTGATCAACATGCAGATCGTATTCAGTTAAACACTACAGACCTGTGTTTCAGTGGGCTCACTAAGGTTGAATTTTCAGGATTTCCCTGTAATTCTTCTACAAACAAAACCAAGGTTCTCCAGGTTCAGGAGAAGCACTCCCAGTTAAAGTTAATGTAAAGACAATCTTGTTTCATTAGATGCTTTGAGAAGCATCTTTTGTTTTCTAGAAACTCAACAAAACCCAATTGTACTTTATGAATGCTGTGTCATTTAGAGCAATTTTCTAATCTGACCCTTGGCAGCAAAGGTGGGAGATCAGCAGTAGCCTTGCATGGTGGAATCCTTCTTCCAGTGCCTGCCAAATCACTGCAGTCCAGTCAGGAGGAGCATGTAACACACACTATGGCTGTGCTGGACATGGTTTGATTTGTCTTGCATCAGACTCTTGCAACTCTTTCTGCCCACCCATGTACACACAGGCATGTGCTGGCTCCCTGGGACTTTGCAGCCTGAAGCTGGGGGAGCAGGCAGAGCCTATTTTACTGGCCAGATCAGCCTTACACCCATGGGCACCTCAAGTCTTTTGGAAATACATTTTCTCAGGCTTCTTCCCTGACCATCCCAGGCTCTCTTGCTTCCACCACAGCTGGTGTGACACTGAAAGAGCAGCACATCCCTACCTCACGCAAGCCAGACAATGTGTCTGCATCCTAAACTGGCACCTTCAGGCATAGGGGAAGAGCTCGCTCTTTGTATGCAGTCATCCCTGACTCCTGCTTTCATCTCTGTATTATTTCATGCTGCCAGAAATTATTATTTGTGTTGTATGCTGTTTTTTCCTATACTTTCAAGCATCTCGGAATTTACTAACCTGAAATTTGCTATGGTATTAAAGTAAACAGCATACTGAGTTAAAAGCAGAAAAGTATCTACTGAGATATTAATTGTATGCCTTTCCACCCTCTTTGTTATGCAGTGGGAAGGCATTTTTCTCCATTGCAGACAATCAGCTTCTCAGCACAGCTCAGCATGGTGGAAAATATTCTTATTACATTGATTAGGCTTTCTGTGGGTAAGAAAATTTGCAGTCAGCTGGCACAAAAATGCCTAAAGGTCAGTTTTGTAGGAGGAATTACAAATTGAGGTTAGGCTTCAAATAAGATATACAGCTTTATGGTAAAAACACTGCAAATATATATTCAGGGACTGGAACAGCAAGAGCTGGTCATGCAAAACTGCTGCTGAAGTTGGTAGGAATTCTGCCTGCTGTGACAGGGATTTCACTCTGCAGCTGGCATTCAAAGACATTGAAGACATATGCTAATACTGAAGAACTGACAATTAAAAATAAACAAAACCAGGTCTTTATGCATCCATGTACCTGACTTTGCTACCCGTGGTCTACATTGCCACACATTAACTGTGGAATCAGAGTGAGCTGCCTGGATCTCATCCCTTTGAACTATGATAGAGACACCTTCCCTTGAATGGGTCACCCTACATTCCCTTTGCAGTCAACAGAAAGATGTATTTGCAGACTCTAAATAGTCTAATAAATTATTTACAGAAGAATTTGATATATAGATATATTTATAGATAGATATACTTTCAAAATGCTTCTTTTTAACTATGAAGTGAAGCTGGGATAACTACATCAGATGCACACATATGTTCAGGTTATGTGTTGGAGATTTCTATCATCTTTTATAGTTATTTTTTATAATTAAAAAGGATTGTTTGGGCTTTCTGGATAGCAAGAGATGTCAATGTTGAAACTATTTGCACTGCTGTTATACTCATAGTGGTCTTAGGACATAAATGAAGTAAAGCTGGGGAAAGAGATTCTATAATTTGTTAGCCCAGCTGATATGATTCACCAGAAGAGACAAGGGCCAGTTACTCTTCAGGTCTGAAACAGAAGCCTACTCCAATTATCTCACGTAAATATTAAGAAAAACTTTTGTATATATTTTCTAGACCCCAAGTTCATCTAGGCTTCTCTGTAATTTTCTTTCTTAGCCCTATTACTTCATGTGTTTATCCTATGAATGCTCTATCCCTGTACATTTTGAGATTTGCATCATCTCATGGCAATGTTGCTATGTATCAATTCAGAATATAAAATATACATATAGGCAAATAAATCTGAGGACTTTAAAAGGCACGAGATGGATATTTTACTGAACCCTTAGTGAGGGTAGGAATTATGTAAAGATATCACTCTGTAGGCTGAAGATCAGCCTGGTATTTCTGTCCTCATTGTCATGATGTGTTTTCAATCGTTAAAAGTCACGTAGATTTGCACACTGGATTAATTTTACCCTAGCTAGCTGGTGTAACAGGTATTGGAAATGTACAATAGTGTAGGTTTCAGTGAAGAATATAGAAGTCTACCAAGACCAAGCCTACACACCTGCAATGCTAGCTTACATTAAATTTGTGACATTGTTGTTTCCAGTTCCATTATTTCTTAACCTATTCTGGTTATAAGTAGCCAAAGGTGTATTATGCATGCCAGGTTTGTATCTTCAGCTTTGTTGTGGCTGTGTCAAATACGTCATTGTACCTTTGAAGCAATTTCACAGCTCCCCTGTAAAGGCAGCGTTGCTATTTTCACTTGAATAAGAGAGAACTGAGGCAAATGAGGCTCATATCACCTAAATTAAACCACGGAGAAGGTGGGATCCCAACCCCCTCTTTAGTCAAAAGAAAGTGGTAGGACTCTACAGAAGGCAACTAATCCATTGTATTGGAGAAACCTCCATTATGAATGAGCTTGTGGAGTTGGAGCTGCCCCCCAAATACAGAGGTAATGTAGCTTTTAACTAAGGAGAAACACACAATTCCCAGTTAAGTGAATGCAACCAACATGAAACCCAACAGAAAACCAAACCAACTTGCTCTTGGTTACACAAACTCTGGGGAGAAGCAGAGAAATAAAATCTGGCTTCCTAATTCTTACATACTCTTTAAACCTTCTCCCTTTTCCAGCCTCTCCTTCTTGGTATTCATGGGTGTCTGTCGTTAGGGGAGGCTGTGTGAGGAATTTTGGGCAAAGACTGACACTGTTATGGCTGGACTACCACAGAAACTTCAGAGTGTCTCTTGAAGGTCAACTGAAGAGTTTAATCCTGAACTGAATTTACAGGGCACGTTTTGCTTTGCAGTATCAGTATAATTCAATGTAGTCATTTTAAAGCTTTTAAGAACTCCATGATTAAATCAAGGACCCTCCTAATATTCATTGTTTTCTAACCTAGAACTGCATAGGAAAACAAAAGTGATAGATGAGACATTTTAGATACTCAGGCCATAGTAACAGGCCATCACCAGCATCAGTGATCAGTGTGTTCTGGTTCAACTACATTTGAAGGTAGATGAAAACCCCTCATTTTTACAGAAGAGCATTGTAATAGAGAAAGATAAGCTACTAAAACGAGTTCAATTTCAATGTAAACTAAGAGCACAATCCAATTTTGTGTTTGCTCTTAAAACCCTCTTAACATGCTAAATTTCTGTACTTGTGTGCTGCCAAGTGATAGATTCTGTATGTATACTGAGTAAATATATTATTTCCACTACCTGAATTGAGGAGGGCTGTGAGCTCCAATATATATTTGCTCTCTTGCAGATTCTGGTCTAAAGGAGTTGCATCTTACCTAATAAAAGATAAAAAGCAGAAATAAGCACATTATCTGGGATGACTTGGTAAGTAAAGCAAATGCAATGTTACTGTTCTTAAAATGCCTGCCTATTACTTACAGAATCCACAAAATGGAAAGACACCATAAACTCCTATTTTGTTGATAACTTGCAGTTTTCTGTTGGTATAGTCTCTTGTTTTCAGATCCCTTAACGGATCCAGTCTCCACTCACTGCTATTCTCCACCCACTCACTCCCATCATCTAATCACAGCCACTTTTTTGTAGCTTGCTCTTCAGCTTGTGCTGCAGCAGCTCACGCCTTAATAATTACCAAGCATACTTCTTGGTCTCAAAGCCATATAATGTGTATAAAAGGTACACATAATGATGCTTATCATCTTTAGAATTGCAGTTATATTACCTGACATATTTGTTCCATGTTGAAATGTTAGTTTCTTTCGAAATTGCACTTTTTTTCAAGTTTCCATTAGTGGTCCCCACGTCATGAGGTGATATTTGACTCCATTATAACTGATCACAAAACAGAGTGGAGAGAATATCTGCACAACTCACCTAGAGTTGTGTCTCCCCTCATAGGGGCCACTGGACATAAATTCATATGGGGGTCCTGTGAGACCCCCTCTGATCTTCCCTGTGGCTTCAAAGTTTTCTTGGAGAAAAACGGACGCAATGTGAAACTCAACTCGGGATAAATGAGCAAAGTGGAGCCTTTCGGTCAATATTGTCAAGCCAAAAAGGCCATAGACCCATGCACTACTACACTGACTCTCAGTAGAGAAAGGATTTGCATCTAGGGTTGGTTGCATCAGGCCCTCTTTAGTCTAAAAAGATGACTCATTCCTTCAACCAGTGGGCAAAATTTTATAGACCAACTTCTACTTCTCATATAGGGAGTTTATCCCAACCACCAAATAATTAATTTCTGATTCTCTCCCTTGTTCTATATATTTTTATTAAAAAAAAGAAAATATATTCCCTATAAAAGTTTTGCCACAGCATGCTTAGTGTATAGCAAACAAAGCTAGGAAAAAATAAACTACTATTTTCTTCATTGTTGCTTCGTATCCTTGAGTGATATCTCAGTAACAAATGGTGGAGGTACATTTGCAACAGGAGTCTGTGGGGGAAGCAGTCAGAAGCTGCTGCATATTGAAAGCACCAGAAATCTGGAAAGCTAAAATGGAAAGAGGTTAAGGAGTTGATACATGCAAGACCCTGGTAGTGGAGGGAAGTAGCGAGAGGAAATAAAGCTGCTGTGACAACACCGTGCAAACCCAAGAATAATTTCAGCAGGTTGGGCACCATGGATACATAAGGACAAAGGAAAAAGGAGAAAAGAAAGAATAGTCCTGGAAGATGTCTCTGCTTATACCCTGAAAATTCTAGATTTGGCTGGTGTAGATTGTGGAAACAAAGCAACCTCATCTCGGCACTGTACATTAGTGCAGGTTAATAGATGGGAACTTGAAACACATTTGTACTACTCACATGGGCATAACTCAGAAAGAAAAGCTGGTTGTGTGTGAAATCAAGGCCTGGCAATAAAGGCTCTTCTTGTCCTCCCCTCTTTTCTGTAATCCATCTCCTGTATGCCTGATAAGAAAGAGATACTAAGTGTCTCTCAGCAACAGGGTGCCTAACCAGAGCTTTTTTTTGTTATTTTTTTACTTTTTAAATATTACTGTGTTTCAGATATTTTTCATCTACTTACCCTGAAAGCTTCTCGCAAACCTCCATTATCTGCAATGTTTTCTGCCAAAGTCCTCTTGCCTTTCACCTGGCAGTAGGAAAGAACATTAGTCATTTGACTGGTTTCTGAACTTCCTTCTTGATCAGCTTCAAGAAATGGGAAAAAATAAAACAAGGTGAGAACAACCTCAGCCAATTGCAACCATCATATTTCTGGTTAAGAAAACTGTGTTTCCATGTGAAAATTGTCAGTAAACAATTCTCTAGGATGAGTTATCCTGGCTCTGCTCCCTGTTCTCTGCAGCACAAAATGTAGTACATGAAATGCACTTAAGAATCCAGTACTTGATCTTTGATCTGAGCATCAATAATTTTCCCCTGAAGACTGTTTTTCTCTGGCTACATATGAGATCCAACAGCCTCTTTCTCAAACTTTTATCTAAAAGGTTATATTTGTTTGTCTGCATAACTCGATACGCTACTGGGGTGTTAAAATAACTTTTAAGTCATAACATAAACCAGAGTAATTAAAAATAACTGTCAGAGACAGAATTGAAATTGATAGTATATTCAGTGCTCTAAAAATATCTACAAAGGAAAGTCACATTGCTTTTCCCCAGTATTGATTCCAAGAGCAAAAGCAATAGCAACAAAAGTATATTGAGAGAAGCAGCACTACCTAAACTTTCTGAAAAAGCCAGGTTTTGGTGTTACCAAGAGCAATATCATTATGAAAAAATCCTCATTTCTGCAAGTGCAGCATTATCTCTGATCATTCAGCCTACTAGAGTGTTAGTGTTACCACACTGTATTTATAATTAAGCACTTTAACTCTCTACTAATGTCTCCAATAAGCAAGTTAATTAAGCACAGTTTTGAGCAGAGCTCTAAAGGTCAAAGCTGGTCTGTAGATCCTGTGCCAATAGGCTCTCCTATGCTGCAGGGATGAGTACAGGGGGAATGGCACCAGGACTCACCTTAGTTTCTGGGGAAAATGAGGGGGGAAGAAGTAAAAGGACATAGGGGATACCCAGGTATGTATTCACTCAGCATAGAGGAGCATTCAAACTGGACAGAGGGCATCTTCCCTGATGCCTTTGGTCCAGTGTTACATCCAAGGGTGCAATAAAGGAGAAATGGGAGCCATAGAGGAAAGTACAACCCTTTCCTGCCAAACCTCCCTCCCCTCAGGAGGCTAGAAACAGAGGTGGGAGAGAGCCTCTTAGGAGAAAGGTGCTGGGCCACCAGGGAATATGCACACACCCCAGTTACCTTGTATTTCTGGACTACCTACTCATATATTTTTCTTGCAGTGGTCTGGGGAAGTAGACTGATTCAGAACATAAGATGAGAGTAACCTGGCAGTGGCATTTGGGCCACAGGTCATTTTAATAAGTGGAAGAAGTCTTTCTGCTGATCTCAGGCAGCTCTGGGTCAGGTATCTGAAACTACTCTGTGCAGACAGTTTGTGACAGGGCTCAGGGACCATGATAAGCCTTTTATTTGATCCGATGACTTTATGTGATTATTGCACTCTGCAGCTATTTCTATATCCACTTTTTCTTGCATTACACTTTTCTAGAGACGTTTTTATTGTAAACCAGATGAGAAAGAAGAAGAGTAAATAGGTTTCTTGATCCATGAAAAATATTCAAACAGGGGTAAAAAACCTGCAGTATAGTGGTGTAAATGGCAGAGAAAAAAAAAAAAAAAGTTCTTTGCATGCATAGCTTTTCATACAAAAGCTATAAAATATGGTACAAAAGATGAAGAATCTTCTATTATCTGAAAAGGGCTTTAGGTTCTCCCATAAAAATAGGAGGAAAAAGCCTTGCGGACGACAAGGTTGTGAGTAACAGGATCTCTCTAATAAACCCATCCACAGACTTCTAAGGCAGTAACTACACTGGAGGGGAAATTCAGATCTACCCCATCTCAAGAGACACTGTAAAAGGTAAAGGGGGTGACCAAGAAGATGTCAGGGGAATGGAAAGGGGTCAGTCAGATTCTTGAAGGTTTTCATTACCTTCATTAAATGGCATTTTTGGTTTGACAGTTTTTCTCCTACAGATATTCAGGAATTAGCCTGAGAATTTTTACTACAAATTACCCTATATGAAATACCTCAAGTCTGAACTGGACTTCAGACTGGACTATAAAACGGCTTTGTTATCTCTCAGACTAATATTAGATCTAATATCTGAGACTTTGTTATCTCTGAGCCAGAGGAAAGTGTTAAAAATTATTGCTAAGCATTCAGTGTGACCTCTCTGTTCTTTAAAGGCAAATATAAGTTGTATTCCTGATTCTAAAATGTTAAGTAGGGGCAGTAGAATAGTGTAGGCAGGGGGTGGGGTATGTGCTTTATCCTGAAAATTAAGAATAAAATAATGTCCCAGATAATACCACTGGAATTTTAAGTATTGATTTCTGAAGTTCTGGGGTTTATTCCATTTATCCTTCATTTGGACTCTTACATGATATGCACATTTTCAGGGAAGCCCATAGCTCTGATAGACAATGGAACAGAAACCATTCCCTTGCACTTGCTTTCCCAATCCTTTTGTATGAGCTACTGCTATCATACTTCCTTCATTTGAGACACAAAATGAGGCTGTGTGCACACATGGAAGAAGCAGCAAGAGCTGAATCTGAAATAAAGTAGGGTTTATGCATCCATTTGATAGCTGTAATAAATAACAGGCGGGATTGATAAAGAAATCTGTAAAACCTGCTACTATACTCTTCTTTCAAAAAGAGCGACTTCTCAGTTTTCATGACAGATTTCATCTGCAGAAGATATTTAACATGCTCTGCTCACAGCAGTTAGACCAGCCTTGCTGAGTGGCTTCATCCTCTTCCTCTTATTCCAAAACGATGTGATGAGGAAAAGTGTTTAACCCTGTCACCAGAGTGTGGGTAGTGGTATTCAACTGGACTAATCAGATCTGACAGATAATTTTTAACATAATTATCCACTTCAAAAAAAAAAAAGAGATCTGTTGTGAGAAATGAAATTGGTAACCTACATATCCCAATATGCTGGGATATTGGTAACCTAATATCCCAACCAAAACTCCTAAGGCACCACTGCTTTCAATCACTGGTGTTTTACACACATGTAAGCCAGCTCTCTTCCAGTAGTAATTGCTGTATTGATTAATCATGCATTTTGTTTTCTCTTTAAATTTTTCTTCAGAGTCAGTTGTCCACCAAGGGTCTAAATTTCCATTTTTGTCGTATTTCCGACCTTAAAAAAAGAGAGAAAACAAATGTTTTTGTAGCAGAATACTTCATACTTTTCCAGCTTTAATACCTATCACCTGCTCAGAAATGAGAGCTGAATGTACTCATGGAGGTATGTGTTCAAAATGGATAAGATCCGTAAGGAAAATCTTGACCCCACTCAAGTCAGTGGCGAAAAGCTGGCTTTCTACTTATTGTCATAATTTCCACTTTCATAAAAAATAGTAGACTAAAAAAAACCAGACTAGTGAGTTCTATAGTACATTTTACAATGACATAGTGTAAGAGGTTTATGAGCTTTCTTGCAAGTGTAACTGTGGGTATTTTTCACCCTCAGCCCATATGTCTTTGATTCTGCAAACCTGATAATAATTAATTTATTATTAATTAATTATACACTTGACCAGAAAAAAATCCTGAAACTTCTGAAGTTTCCATTTTTTTTTTGCCTTGCAGCAAACCCAGAACATTTGAACTCTATTCATGGAAGCAAGGAGAATATGCACATCTCATGCCCCAAGCTGATGGTTACAGCAATGACTAATGAAAGATTTAGCCTCAGGTCCCTGCTCTGTCTCATTTGCAGAAGAATATCTAATCTCCATCATATCTCCAGCCAGTCAGACACAAGACACATTAGGACTTCTTTTGAGAGCAGGTTTAGCTGCCCATGTGGATGCAGCCTTGCTCTGTGATTTGTTTCTTCATTATGACTGCAGGAAAGAGCTGTAGGGGCAACCAGTAGTAGACACGGTACCAAGTACTGAAGACGATTCCTTCTTTTCCTCTATTTTTTCCCCCATGTTTGTTTTGTTCAAGATGACAAATGCCCTATAGGTATATTTATTTTTTCATTTGGAAGGGAAGAGCCTTGTCAATAGACAGTATTCTGCTTAGGAAATCAAATCTTAGGTTCCTCTCCAATTGGCTGGAGTTATGAGATTAGATGGACATGGCTGGATATGATGGAGATCTGACACTCTCCTACAAATAAGATGGGAGTTTGTGAAGAAACATTTCTTCATTCTGGAGTCTTGGATGACACAAAATGTTACAGAGCAGTGCCAACGGGATAGGAGTTTTTCCTTTTATTTTTAAAGGGTATTCAAAGTAACACACCATAGGCAACCTATCTTCTTTAGGCAGTGAGCTAGAAGCCTGCTTTTCCTTAAATTCCCTGTATTTTCAGTGGAAAGAGGTTTCTCTAGACAGTGAGTCAGAGCAGAATGTCAGTCAGACACTCAGAATTGTTCCCTGGAGGAGGATATTCACGTTTCTTACTCCTCTCCCCCTGCCTCTCTGTCTCAGGAGCCTGATTTTAAAATGCACTTTACTGAGATAGGCAAAGTTAGATGGTGGTAATGCCCTATCCTATTCCACACAGTGTTTTGAGAGAGCTGATTTGACATTTTCAGACCATTTCTTCTTTCTCTCTCTTTTATAAAAAAAATATTTTCCAATATGTTTTCTTTTCCACTTTTGTTCCAAGGTTGCATTTTAATATTTGTACCTACTTATCTTTTGAACAAAAAATAATCAAAGATGAAATGAAAAGTTTTCTCGGAAGTAATTTTTATCAGTCAGAATTTAAACCTTTGCCTTTCCCACTCACTCCAGTCAGGACTTTCTGAATCTGCTGCTGATTTAGTTTCCATTGATAATAAACAGAAAAGGTCAAATTTATGGCATTCCTCAACAAACAAAATCTGGTTCAGACAAGCAAGACTGTATGCAATAAATTTTAAAAGGCAACTTTTTAATATTTTTCACACATTATTGCTAACAAAACAATCGAAAAGCTACAGCATATACACATCAGCTTTCTAATCTGTTGACTCTGTAAGAAAAAAAACAGAAAAAAAAATAGTTATCAACATATAGACAAATACTCACCATTGCTATCAAATCCGTGAGTAAACTCATGGCCAACAATTACTCCTATGGCACCATAGCTTAATGACCTGTAAGACAAAGAAACAATCTCCTCAGAAAGTGTCCACACTCAAGAACATTACAGGACAGAAGGCCTCAGGAAAGATCATTATTTATTTAATCTGATTTAAAAGCTATAGCTTCACAATTTTGACTTGGAGTGTTGTTGAAATTTTGAATGTTAAACTCTTGTTTAAAAACAACCTTTAGTAAACCTTTAAAAAGCATGATGATGGTTCACTCTTTTAATCAAATCCCTTATTAACATCTTATGAGGTCCAAAATGTCTCCTTCAGCTGCATTGTATATATTCTAACTGAGAACAGGACAAAGCCATAGGTGAAATTATTCTCTTTGTGTCATCATACAAAGAGAATAGATCAAAGGTCGTGATGGGCTTCCGTAATGCCAGCTTCAATCATTCTTCACTGGCATGCAACAAACAGACTTGCAAACGACTGACTCTAGTTTGTAAAACATTAAACACATCTCCCTTCAGTTCTCAAGAGACTTTATAAAATTTTCTCACACCTGCACAAGAATGATCTACATGATCTACAGTCAGATCTAATGCACCAGAGAAACAGAATGGAAGGAAATATTTTGTATTCCTGATTGACAATTAATTATGTTTTCCACACAATATCCAAATAAGTATGCTTCTAGGAGAAATAGGGATGAGAGAGGGAAAGGTTAAGGGCTTTTTTATGTCAAATGCAGTGGATAGTGCTGGGGGAAAGTGATCTTCTAAATGAATCTTGCATTTGTTAAGTGGTTTATGAATTTAATTATTTCAGTTATCGAGATGCTGTACTTCAAAGTAGCTTATAGTATTTCTAATACATTGTATGGAAATAGGAGAAAGACAGAGGGTTTTGAAGGAACACATTATTGCTGGACCTAATGATCCATAGCACACTAATTGCTCATCTCAGTCATGCCCAAAAAGTATTACATCATTTAATTCCCCCGCTCCCATGACAATTCTTCACTATGGTTTTTTTCTTTCCAGAAAGGTAATTTGCATCTGATAAAATCTTCCCTACAGTGGTTTTTTTTTTCCCCAAGTACTATAGCAAACCTTCACTAAAACTGCTGGGTAAAATTATACATTTCACCAATGAAAATATCATCCTTTTGTGTGACAAATTTGTAATCTTGTGAAGCACACAGTAATAATTACCCATACTAAATGTACTATATTAGTCTTGTTTTCCACATCTGAAGTAAAGCAGTTACACAGGATCTTTTGCAGCTGGAGAAGTAGAAGAAGAGTGGCATGAAACACGTAAGATTCCAAGAAGACCCAATAAATTCTATTACTAAGTACAATTTATTTTTCTTCTGAGGTTCTTGGTCACCACAAGTGTCAGGGACAATGGACAGCCTGGTGAGAAAGCACTCCTAGGGCCTTCCCTAGCTCCAAAAGATGGAGTAAAACTTGGCCTTTGTTTCTGTGAAACCCATTCAGCATTTTGTCCAGCTCCAGAACACTCTTGCTAGAAATATCCTATCTCTGTTCACGTCTTCACTTCTGGGCACAACTGAACAGAGATGGAGGGGATTAGGTGCAGGCCAACAGGTACCAGAGTAAAGAGGAACTTTCTGGGACTGGGGAGGCTCAGAGGACTGTAAGGAAGCTACCAACTCAGGTAGTCTGAAGTCTCTATTTGAATAGTATTTTCTTTCAGTTACTGAGGTGTAAAGTGAAAACTTGCCTTTACACAAACAGATGCAACTTGTTTTGTAGTGGTTATGATGGAACTGGACAAAAAAAAACCACCAGTAAACATTAAATATTTGCTAAATCAGTTTTCCAGCAAGTGCTTATAACTTTTTGATGATTTTTCTGTTCCAGTGACATGTTTCTTTTAAATAGACAGAAAACAGATCCAGAATATTTCAAGGACAAATGCAATCTGTTGTCTGATATAAACCAGCTACATTTGTTTACTAAATTTCATTTTGATATGTACTCAAGCAAAACCAATTTAAGCTAAGGTAACCTTTAAAGAAATGAGCAAAGTATAATTCTTTGAAAGAACAACAATTTTATTACTATGGCAGAAGGTCAGGATACAAAGAAATCTCTTCAAAAAGGAAAGCTGGAAATAGGTCTGCAATAACCACAGCAGAAAATAAGTTCACCTTAATAAGAGAGGACTTTCTTCTATCCCCAATTACCACTTAGAAAGTCACCTGGCTCATAAGAATTCTCTCTGAATGCAAATTCATTTGTTCCTAAATTGAATGTGTCTGTCTGCATATATTGCCAAAATTCCAGTTTACAAGGACACATCCAGATTGGAAGATGGCAAACCCAAAGTATTCTAAAAGTTTATTTTTTTTTAACAAGGATTTATTAAGGATATGTTTCATCAGTAACTGGCTTTATGTAATCACAAAATAACTTTCAGAGACTGCAACCAGAAAGTTTTCACGGTCTTAACCTGCCCTAAAATAGAAAGTTATTAAACTGCACAAAAAGCAGTGATTTTTCAAAATTAAATATGGGATCTATAATTAGTCTTCCTCAGTTACAGTAGCACATAGTCCTGCTCAGAAAGTGAGGAATAAACCAGTAATAAATGGCTTCTCAGAGTATTTGCTTCTGGTCAAGAAGTGTTAGCTATCTGATTTACAACTCCTTTTAATACCTGCCATGTGCACACTGCTGCAGCTGCATGCTATAGCATCATCACTCTTGCACTCAGGTGCACTTGTTTAGCAATTCCTGTGAGAAATCAGTCAGTTTGAGGCAACAGCAACACGTACAGCTCCCAAGAGGAACAAAAGTTATCATGGAAAGCAGAGGTTTTCAGAGTCTGTTTTCTCAATGTTAAAAGCAGGACACATTGAAGAAAAACACACAACCCAAGGGCCAAGCTTTCCCTACAGAACAACACACTATTAATCCTGTGCACTACCTTTTGGTCCTTTTCAGCAGAGTAACCTCCTTCTCCACGTCCTCTTCTTTGTTTATATGTGTTCCCAATACCTTTACCTATTATTCCTCATTTCCAGGTATATGAGGCTCCCTGGAGCAGTACTTACCTAGGATACTCTGTTCCCCAAAAGAAAGGCTTTTGCAATTCTCCTGCTGGGAATCCTGCAATAGCAAAAACAGTAATAGTAAGGTCTCTAGTTCAATACAGCTGAAGAACAGTCACAAGGCCCAAGGGTGGGTTTTTTATGGCCTTTCTGGTTTAGTTTCAGAAGGTTTTGTCAGAAGAGGTGTCTCTCAGGTGGTAGTTTCAGAATACAGTAGAGAGGATCTTTGACAAGCAGCAGAGATCCTCCCTCCTCCTTGGTGCACTGCAAGAACTTTATGTTTTTTCCATGGCTACACATGTGTCTGTATAAGTGCATGTGTTCCCATAAAAAAACCAAACCAACTGGTGTTTCCTGTTAAGAAAATTATTGGATTGCCCTCAGACATGCTGACAGATCAGCAGACAATATAGAGGTAAAATGCAACAAGAATTCAGGAAGTCTTAGCTTAGTGAGGCTTCAGTGCAGCAAGAGATGGGAAAGTAATAAAATGTAAACCTAATTCTATATAGTCTATGAAAATCAGATGTAAATTAACATACTTAGGCACTTCATTAAAGGAGAGCTCTAGACTATTAAGGCTGTAGAATCAATCTAGCTACCCGAATTACCCAGCAACTCCTGGTAGCCTAACTAGTTGCCAAAAACCTGTCAATGGAAACACTGTAGTGAGTGATGATCTACTGATGTTGCACACAGGAACCAAAACTGTTCCTCAGTTTCAAAGTCACAGGTCTATTTCTAATTCCTGTACATTTCAGGGCCATGATTCTGAAGACAGTGGAGCTG